>JAPYYX010000497.1:0-66669 GCA_030522605.1 Cremastinae sp. B BG-2022a | reverse complement strand
TTAAATGTACATTTTGTTAAAAGTTATGATATTTGGCATAAAATTTTGTGACGTCACGACTTTGACTAGCGATGTCACTGATGGGCCACCTTAAAAATTGTGAAGCATCTTCGGAATTCACAGTATTCGAGAGAAGGAAGGATTGAGATGAATGTTTCGAAATATGAACACGTTACGTGATTTTCGCGTGGTCGACTCGATAAAATACAATTTGAATATTCTCGTATGAATCCCGATCACTTGGTATGGACAATGTGAAATATAATATTTTTCATTGGTTACAAAATTCAAAGTATTTGAAAGATATAAAAGGAAATTGAGAAGTGATATGAAAGCAATTATGATTATTCCAACTTAAATATTGTCAGACGAGGATTTGATTATGATCAAATAATAAAATTATTATTACAATCATGAGAAATGAAATTCTAGAATTGCAATACTTTAGTTACCGAGAACTATTCTTGAACCTGTGCTCCAATATTTGGAACTCACAATGTGTGTCAGAGTATTAAAAATTGTGAAGCATCTTCGGAATTCACAGTATTTGAGAGACGAAAGTATTGAGATGAATTTATCGAAATGAGAACACGATACGTGATATTCGCGTGATCGACTGAATAAAATACAATTTTAATATTCACTCACATGAATCCCTGCCACTTGGTGCACTGAAAAATATTTAATTGATTCGTCCATATTTAATAGATCCAATGAAATATTGAATTGAACCAACTAATATTTCATTGGAAATCGCCACATTTTTTTCAGTGTGTGAACAATGTGAAATATAATATTTTTCATTGATTTCGGTATTCAAAGCATTTGACAGATATAAAGGAAAATTGAGAAGTAATATAAATTTTCCAAACGCGAGCTTGATACATAATTTTCGCGTCATTCACTCGATGAAATTGAATTTTAATGTTCTTGCTTGATTCCCCGTCACTCGATGCGAACAATGAAAAAAATAAAATTTTTCCCTTTTTCAGGAATTGTCTGGTGGGCAAAGCATATCATATAAAAATTTCCGACTTTGGAACGGACAACGAACTGTACTCTTCGGATTATTACAAAGTCGACGGTACCGTTCCACTCCCCGTTCGATGGATGGCTTGGGAATCGATATTTTTGGTGAGTATATATATTTAGAAATAAAAAAAGAGGATAAAATTGCATTTTTAAGCTCAAAAACAAGCATCAAGCATCAAAAAATTATTTTAAAATAAAAAAAATCAAACACAAAATAATTTACAATTTTCGAAATAATTTTTAACTAAATTAAAAAAAAAAGTAAGGATGGAAAATATTTTGTATCCTCACTGAATCGGATTTGAAAAAAAAAAGTTCCTTCGTTCTTTTTCACAATTTCTTCACCCTTTAAATTTTTCAAATAAAAAATGACAATCGATATCTGGGTCACAGGGTAAATACACAACGAAGAGTGACGTCTGGTCGTTTGCGGTGACTTTATGGGAAATCCTGAATCTCGGTAGACGAATACCGTACGAGAATCTCTCAGATGCCGAAGTGGTCGAGAGCCTGCGGCAGTTGCATCGCGGTGAGACCGGGACGGGCAACACGGAGGACTCGAAGGAGGAAGTCCGCGTGCTCTTCGACTATCTGCCCCGGCCGACCGCCTCTTCTAAGGACATTTACGACCTCATGCTCGAATGCTGGCGACGCGAGGACTGCGAGAGGCCGACCTTCCGCGAGATATCGCTCTTCCTGCAGAGAAAAAATCTTGGCTACGCTCCGACCTCCTGATATTAAAGAATAACACTAAATAATAAAAAATTCTGCAGGAAAGTCGATGATAAGTGGCTCGATTTTTTTGCGAGCCGAGCACAGGGTTCGCGACGAAATTGTTAAAGAGAAAAAAAATCAAGCTCCATGAAATAACGAACGTGATTTTATCACGCTCTCACTGCGAGCGTGAAATGTTTGTAGAATTGATCATGAGACGCTTCGCGGTTGTTTTGTGCGGTAATGTGATTACTTTGACAATTTACACGTGGATCTTCGCCGAATACATTTTCCCGTCGTATTTAATGACACTTGGATCGATTCTCGGGAATTAGAACGCGAGAAGAGTTCTCCGATAGTATTAAATTAAAAAAATATCTTCGTGATGTTATATTGTTTACAGTTGAGCCGCATCGCATGAGCGAAGTGAGAAATACGAAAAATTCAAATACAAAAGAAAAAAATAACACGAGGCAAGAGAAAAAAGTTGACGAAAATGATGACATTTTTTGCGATAAGGAGTCATTTTTTTCGTCATAAAAGAAATTACGAAATAATGTAATAAAAAATGAAAACATTCCTAAAAAGAAAGCCTCGCAGGCAGTCAATGAATTGTTTTTTCGTTTTGAATTTTTTTATACCCATAAAATAAAAAATAAAAAAGCGAACCGTCCTTCGGATTTGCAACGAAATCGGTTAGCACGGAGGAACGAAAATTAGGAACTTCAATTTCAAAAGAGTGGGGGAGAAATAAATGACGATTTTCTGCCTGGAATTTAATCGCGTAGTTCGTATGCTAAATAAATATACAATGGCTATGACACATCATAATCATAAATCTACATAATAGGCGGGATCAATAAAAAAGAAATGAATAAAAATTAATATATTTATTGTAAATATACGCGTCTAGTTGGATAGGAAACGTTATTCATTGTGAGACAACGAAGCTTAACAAAATTCTCGTTGTTAGAACTGTCAAAAAAAAGGAATTGCCTCTTTAGATTATCTCTGAACAAGAAATTGTTTCTGCATCAAGAAATTTTTTATTCGCACAAAATTCGGTATGTTAACATTTTTTGACTATGAAATTGTATATAAAATTTAAAAAATCATGGAAAATATCAAGTTCAGACATATCGAAAGGCGAAATCATTTATTATTCTTATTCAACAAAAAATTTTTTTTTATCTTTTGATTCGAAATGTAATATCAGACAAGTACATGCGTAATTAGCATACATCATATCCTAATGATTAGACAATGTTACCGTTACGATATTTAAAATGAATACTATTTATACAATTGACGTAACGGGAGCGTGAGAGGAGAAAAATAATTGAGATTAAAAATGGAGACTCGAAAAAAAATGAAACGAAGCCAGGGGAGGGGAAAATAATTCTACGTATTTTTAAGTGTAAGCATAACGCTGCCTTTGGCTAAATTGTTGCCCCTTTAAAATCCCTTTATCATCCTATCCCGGCTAACGAGTAACTCACTTGTCTACTCATGTGATAATTTGTATATCTCAGTGTACCTAAATCCCAATTGAATCCTGATCATACTCCGGCGAATGATTAATTTTTTATCTAAAAAAAGTGTTCAATGTTCGAAAAAGATAGAAAAAATCAGTCATTTGTAGTACTTAATGAAAAATTTTTCCCTGCTCGTTATCACTTTGCGACTATTAAAAAGAATAAATATGAATATTGGCAAAACTCATCGGTAAAAGATAACTTTCGCTTCGCTGGAGTATTTTTTCGACAATTAAAAATATCGGAAAAATTGTATGTACACGCGGAATTATTATAGAATTCCGCAACGACTGGTGAGCTCTACAAGAGACGAAAAAAAACGACCCCGATACAGATAGAGCGATTAAATCCCGCAAGATTGACAATCATGCTTTGCAGCTTTGAGACTGAATTCTTTTGTGAATAAAAACAAATTGCGAAAATAAATTACTAGTTGATAAAAACTAGTTATTAGAAAATCATATTTTACGTTTTTTGAAATAATTTTGCCGCAGATCGAAATTCCGTGATTGTCCGCATAGAAAAATGTTTTTAAATTTTCGGGGATTATTTCGAAAATTGAATTTGGTGTAAAAAAATTCGTGAAATTCTAAGACGCAAAAAAACTAATTACCCAAGACTGTTGCGGAGCTCACCCAGCTAAATGTAATCATCACCTTTCTCTACGCTATTAAAAAAAAAAGAAGAAAAAAAAACCTCGTCGTTATATTCACAGAATTATTTTATACTAAGAACTGTTTATAATTTTGTATCTCATCTCTGTAAATAGCGAGTGTAAACGTGTTTCAGTCGATTAAAGAGAAATTAGGGTTAAATCGTCACGAGTTGAATTCACGAATGAATCGCGTACACGAAAAATATACATATGAATATATATAAAATATATTTTAATCGCTAGAGGACGAAAAAAAATTAGATGTGTAATTGAACGGTGTAATTACGAATTAACGATGAGAGCATCATTTAAAAAATAACGATGTACAACGAGATAGCAAATATAAACAATGTATTATACGATAAACACGATTATTAGAACCCAAAGGGACAAATCATCAAGAGGTATACATGTCAACACGTTAATTAGCTTATGTATATACATTATTATTATCGAGTAGATTTTAAAGGCTAGTCATCGAGGAGTTAAGACGCGAGATGTGGGAAAATAAACGAAGTTTTTATTTTTCACTTTTATTATTATATTTTTATTATTATTTGCTAATTTGACGTTTGAATATTGCACCGAATATATCACCGTACCGAGAGTACGTACAAATGTAACGAGCAATAAGGCTAACGAAGAAAAAAAAGAAAATAAAACATTTCGCAGCATAAAAAGTGTGATGGCGCATTGTTTTTAACATATTGTTCATTATTTTAAAAACAGCTGTAATCTTTTTTTTTAAAACGTGTATCATGAGAGAAAATGTTCTTGTTAAAAATACGAGGAATTGCGATCAATCCCAGTTAATATCGTTTTTCATTATTATTATTGTGTAATGAATTGTAATTGCAATAATGTAAACGAGTAATAAAACACACGCTCAAATTGACCGCATAAAATCTTGTTCTTTTTGCGATCTATCGAAAAATACGAATTTCATTGATTTTGTGCTAACTTCAAATCAGTTACTTAACCTCCAAGTGTCAAATTCAAATTCACATTTCCTGAAATGATATTCACATGCAGAAATAAATGCAATGAACTTGCACACGAATTTGTTGTTTAATATTGACTCTCAATAATATTGAGATATGTTTTATATAAAACCACCTCGAGGACAATTGGCTCTTCACGTTCTCGAAAATTGTGTTTACGCCCGTTTTGCTTATTTGACACTTCTCGACGGTGATGGAAAAGGAACCGACAGTTTTAGCGGCAACTTTGAATATTTGCTGGAGAATTCAACTTGGGACGTTGTTGGACATTTCACGCTAAGGTTCGCATATTTTTTCTATACTAGTCATGTATAATCACTAATAAAGTCATGTATTCAGTATTTTTCAAGTTCGAGAGATATTTTTCATTTTTTGTAGGTTAATCGCTGCAACATCCAAAGATTTGTGGGGCTTCTGGGTCAGGACCGAATGCTTACTTTTCAGTCAACGAATTGACCATTTATTATTGCGACAACTGCACAGACTTTTTAGGAAAATAGAAAAGAATTTGAGGGAACGGCAACTTCAGACTCCGGTCTCTCGAGCTCTTATCGAAGTTAGTAAGTTTCTTCAACAGCAACATGTATTTCGTCACATAAGTCAACTTTCTCATGATGAAAATTGTCGAAAATACCAGTGTCAAGGTAAGTGATTAATAGAAATATCACCATTTTTATACTATTTGATACCTATTTGAATTATTGTTCAATAAATATAAAATTCTAATGAATTTCAGTTGCTTTTGTCACTGTACCCAGACTAGTAAGATCCAGAGCAGTTGAACTTTATCAAGGAGATGCAATTATTGTATGCTCGCAGTGGAAAGATGTACTCTTGTGCCTTTTTGAGAGTTTTCTCAATGAGGAAAAGAAACAAATACCTGATGCTGAATATGTTGTTTCCATCGATCCAAGATTGTCAAAATTGAAGAAAGTATTGCATGGAAAACAAAGGGGCGATGACTTATCAAACGAAGGATATGTCACTTTTAGGAATATAAATATGGAGGCAAGGAAATTCCCACTTTGTATGCAAAACTTGCACTTGGTTTTGCGAGACAAACATCGCTTGAGTCACGAAGCCAGATTCCACTACAGTGTTTTTCTGAGAGAATGTGGCATGCAGTTGGAGGATTCTATAGAATTTTGGAAAGAAGAATATACAAAGCCACATGCATGCGATTCTGGATGCACTCACAACTGGCAAACAAGTGAAAAAAAATATCTGTACAGCATACGTCATCTTTATGGCTTAGTGGGTGGAAGAAAGACCAGCAAAACTCCGAATTGCAAAAAAATATGTGTAAGCAAAAAGAAAAGAACCTTCCAAGTATTCTTTTTTCAACATATTGGATATAACAAAAAATTAACTGATGACAAACTTTTTTAGAACGAGTCACCTGGTATGCGCTATGAGGGTGGATGTCCTTTCCAACACTTTGACCAAGATAGATTAGAAACTCTTCTGAAAAAGTCTATAACTGAATCTCAAGTTCAAGAACTTTTAGGAAAATTGGCTACAGAGCCTGAAGTTTCTTGCTTCAATTTTTTCAAAATTGTACATCAATACGATGGTGATGACTTCCAAATACATAGTCCAATTCAATTTTACACAAAAGTTAAAGCTAGAGAAGAATGAATTTGTAATATATGTTGTAATTACTCTATAATCCAATTTAATTTTACACAAAAGCTAAAGCTAGAGAAGAATGAATTTGTAAAATATGTTATAATTACTCTATCTGTGATCAATAGGAACAAAATTCCACTAATATACAATATCGTTATAAATATACAAATTTTATACAATTGGAAATGACAATAATAAATATTATGTTTGAATTTTTAATGTTATGTACATTTATTTGTTTCTAAAAAAATATAGAGAGATGTCATTTTAATAAATATTTTAACAATTTATAAATTTTGATAAAGCTTCATCAATAACTTTTCTTGTAACTCCATTTTCAACTAGAATTGAAAGTACACCAACTTCTGTCAAATCATGAATATTCCTGTGCTCATCATCAAAAAAAATCATATCTTTGTAATCCACTCCAGAATTTTTTTGTATTCTGAAACGAGAACAAGAAAAATGATTAGAAATCATTATTTTTTATGAAATATCAAAAACCTCAGAAGCACAAGACACTGATGATCATCAGTGTTAATAATTGACAATAGTCGAAGACTCACTTTGAAAAGTGCTTTACTTTGCAGCCTGGATAAATTTCTGTGTATTTTATGAATTTATCCCATCCAAATAATTGAATGAGCTCTTTTGCTCCTTGAATTTCTGATGTTCTTGAGGCAACACCAATTTCATATCCTTCCTCGTTCAATTGCTTAAGAACATCAGGAACTTCTTCGTAGCATTTAATTTTTTTGCCACAGGCATCGACAATTTCACCTCCTTTCCTGAAATAATTTATTTCCTTTATCTTTGCTAACAACATTACTATTTTATTTTTATAATTAAATATAAATAAAAAATCATACTCTTTTCGAAAAGGTGGTGTAACGTGAGTGTCAACCCAAAAAGGCCATAGAGTGTAATCTAAATATCAATGCAAAATATTTAAAGAATACTTACAAAAAATTGTTCTTTTATATTACCCTAAGAATATATGTAATTGTAATAACATTCTAACCTAAGTCGAAGACGAGTACTTTCGGTTTTTTATCCGTCATTGAGTAACGCGTAAGCAAACAATGTGAAATAGTCAACGATGCACTTGCACTTTTTCGGAATAAATGACAGCTTTCAAAATTCGACAAATGTCAAAGTGCACTGGTTCTCAGTGCTTTGTCGGCACTTGCCGATGAGGGAATTCTGACCACCGAAAACTTCAAAACTCAAAATGAGAACCTTTTTACAATTGTATTTGATACAGTAGACAATTTATTTAGTGACAATTGGTATCATAAAAATATTGCAAAACCCGGTTTTATTTTATATCAACTGAAAGTACATGCGATGCTTTTCTTACCGACAACGAGAATAATCGAAATCTCATTCCAGAGAGAATAAAGGATGAACTGTCACCGACAAATCCATTCGCGAACTGCTTGTTGTCACCAATGAAAATAGTTACTGGGAAGACATTTATTTTTTAAATTTAAAAAATATTACAAAACAAAAACGTATTAATCACTGTATATGAATTTGTTTTAAACCTCTTAAAAAACAATGACTGAATTTGTATGGCCTTGGCAGTATAGTTTTCCTCCTTTTTTCACGTAAGTTTTGTATTTGCAGAAATTCAGAAGTGTAATATAGGTTAAACGTGTATACACTCGTTTGTATCAATGTTTCTAAATTTCAGACTTCAACCTCACGAGGAAACACGAGCAAAACAATTAGCAGCATGGAAAAGTTTGGTGCTAGATTATTTTAAAGCGACAAAAGAAGCGATAGTCGATATTCGAGAAATCAGCTCGAGTCCGCTGTTCAACAACTCTGCTATAAACAGTATCCTTTTTCAAGATTGCGAATTATCAATTTTCTCATTATACAAAACCATAACGTTACTCTATAATCATAAGTTTTATCATATGTGTAATTTTAATTTGAATGCAGTTTTTATAAAATTTCAAAAGAAATTCCTTAATGAGCGAATCAGGAAAAATGTCTCCAGAATTAGCGTTATTGATATTGGAAGATTTAGCAAAATCTGGAAATGCCTCCCCTTTTGACAAAAGTAAACAGCGGTGGCTAGTCTACTGGCACACGTTCCAAGAGTGGGGAGATATAATTTACAATTGGGCTCAAGAGAAAGGTTTTGCGGGATCGGTTTGTACTCTTTTTGAATTAGTCCAGGGTGACGACACAATAGATCAAGGTTATTATTTATTTATTATTTACAATCGGTAGCTTATTAACAATTGTCAAATATTATTGGAATTATCTGATCTGGTTATCATTCTGCATTCCAGAATTCCACGGATTGGATAACGAGGTGCTTCTGAGATCATTGAGAGTCCTCGAAGCTGATGGCAAGGCTGAACTCATAATGTTCGATGATAATCAAGGAGTAAAGTTTTTCTAGCATGCAATTCGAAAAAAAGGTTTCTTCAAAGTTTCTATACGAAATTGAAAGGATTTGCTTTGCTGGTGATTTTAACAAGTTCTACGGTGAATTTTGCAGAAAATTGTCAGTGCAAAATACTACATTCTACGTACATACAAACATATATATATATGAATCGGTGTTACATCTATATTTCTATAAAATTGATTTCGGTCACAAAGAAGCTTTTTAGATATGTTATTTAATCCATTTGGACTCTTGTCTCGCTTAAAATTACATTGTTGTTTCAACACTTAAATAACAACACGTAACAATCGGCACTGGGAAACAATATTGTCCCAAAATTGAAGTTACGGAAATATATATATTTTAATAACATTAAATATAATTTTTTAAAATATATATATACGAATCATCAAGTGTTACGTCGAGTCGCGCGTGAAGTTGTACTGCCGTTTCAATGAAACGACGAAATCGTTTTCTTTCGTTTTTTTTTTGTACTTTTCGCGACATGAGCGAATGAGTATTTGGCTTACGTGCTCAAGTATTACACAGTAATACGCGTTTTGCCCAACTAATACGAAATCTTCATTTATTCTGGAATATTTTCTTCTCATCTTAAAAACTCGATTCATCCGAGACTCTCTTGCAAAAGATTTCAACGTTCGTCGCCTCCCGATTCGTCGTTGGACTATTGCTTTTGTTTCTCTTTTTTTACATTTTCTTCGAAAGTTGTCTAAGCATCGGTCTTTCGAAGATGAGCGAGCTCGACCGCCTCCTCGAGATCTCGCGACGCAATTTCGTCCAATTCGCCTCTACTCATGTGCTCGATTATGCAAGCGCCGAGAGCGTCGCACATAACGTTTATCGTTGTCCTGAATCGATCCCTAAAATTTTAATTAAAAAAAAATTAGAAAACAGCAACAGAAGGTAAAAAAAATAATTTTTTTTTAATATTAAATTTTACTCCAATATTAAACACTCACAAAAGCCAATCAACCGCAATGATGAGTGTAACGTCTTTGGCTGGAAGTCCTACAGTATCCAGTACCATGACCATCGTGACAAGACCAGCTTGGGGAATCCCAGCAGCGCCTATACTCGCCGCAGTTGCGGTTACGCTGAAAAATGATTTTTGTTAAATTTAAAATGCTTTCAGATTCTCTCATCTGTTCGAACCCTTTTATTGATGGAGCATTTTGTACCTGACACCGATAACCTTGCTCAAAGTCATCTCGATTCCTCGAACTTGAGCGATGAAGATAGCGGCCACAGCTTCGTAAAGAGCCGTACCATCCATGTTTATCGTCGCGCCGATCGGCACGACGAATCTCGTTATTCTCGGATCGTTTCCCATATTGTCCAAGGCTTGGAGTGTAATTGGCAGTGTCGCGGAACTATGGAAAAACATTTTTAATTATTTATGATTATATAGTAATAATATGGTACTCTGAATGTTATTTTATTTTTTTGTTTTTATTCTTTTATACTTGTGTTATATTATATTAAGGTAGTCTTATCACTAGTGGGGGAATTAAAATTTTGTACCTTTGAGTTCACTAAAAGTTGTTGCAAATTGACTAAAGAACAACACACTCAAAATTCGAGTTGATCTTGCATAAAGTTTGTTTGTTATGTAATAAACAAAATCGTAAAAATGTATTCCATTAGATTTTTCTAAAAAACAAATCGAAGCTTCTTGGATTCCATATAAAAACGTGTGCAAAATTTCAATAGGCTTCATTGACCGAAAAGTGGAAAAAATCGTTGTTCAAAATAGCGATATTTAACACGGGCTCTCATGGAAAGTTGGAAAATATGAGAATATTCAAGAATAAATATCTTCGTTTTCGAGTGGACAACAGCCCCTGAAATGTCCCACACATGTGTATATGGCATCAAAGAATGTTTGCAAATTTTCAACGGAATCTAATGGAATTACTACAACGAGAGGACTACCTTGCTTATACAATCTTAAAGCTTTAGTTCTTAACGTTTCATTACCTTGATGCTGTTCCAAAGGCTGTGATCATCACTTGACTGAGTTGCCCTATAACTTTGAAAGGCAAAGTTCTGGTACAAACATAGTAAATAATGGACAGAGTTCCAAAACCGTGGAGGAAGAGCCCGAGAAGCACAGTCATAAAGTAGAGACCAAGCTGGCCGACTATCGCACCGAAATCTTCGATTTCAAGTAACTTTGCAGCAACGAGGAACATAACGCCGAGTGGAGAAATCCTAGAAAATAAAAAAATCACTATCGATTGAAAAAAATCAAACAACAAATTTAACATTACATTAAAAAGTCATTCTGGCAATATTTGAAAAAATTTTCAAATTAATTGACGATTTTGTGTTTATAGAGTTTGTAGAGCTTTAAAATCGTACCAGATCACCCAATTCGTGATGATCATCATAGCTTCAGAGAGGGTGTTGAAAAATTCTTGAAGAGCTTTTCCCTGTTCGCCCATTTTTCCCAGAGTGATACCAAGGACGATGCCGAAAATGACAAGGCCAAGGGTATTTGTGCCTGCTGCATATTCGTGATCGATGCCCCATCTGTTCAAATCGTTTGCTGAAATGAATTGACGATTAACATTTTTTAATCCGTTCCAAACCTGATATTACTGGGTGAAAGAATTTTTTCGGTATTCTCATTTCGTATGATGACCTTTGCGATACAAATTAAAGTGTCCCAATTATTTTGTGACGAAGAAAAAAAAATTGCTCGTATCACAGACGAAATGTTGATAATTGGGCGTCTGAGTCTCTCGACGAGATACGCCGAGAAGAAAATAATTCCGCATTAGCCGTTCATTCAGGATGTGGTGAAGATAATAGCAAGTAGAAAAAAAGAATCCAATATAATTTTATTCACATAGATATTTTGCGTGTATTTCGTGAATTCATGTCGATTTTTTTTACTATCGTAGTCTTTGAAATAAAAAAACCACTATTTGACTCATACGTTTCAAGTGCTGTCACAATTAAGATAATGTTTCAGTCAATTTCTTATGAACTTCATAGAATTCAGATTTCAATAGTTGCAGGGAAAAATTAGTAATAGACAAAAAGAGACAAAATAAAAAGACATTAAATAAACAGAAAATAATTCTATTAAAAGATAATTCATAAAAGACTCACTTATTTCTTCTGATTTGTTTTTCGGCTTTAGGAGCACTGTGCGATACTGAAATAAATAAGAGAATTATTATACAAAATTTTTTATATAAAAAAAAACTTACACTCGACAAATTTTTCGTACTCACTTGACTTATCTATACGTATGCATAATCAGTCTCAGCATAAAAGAAAAATGTAACAGTTAACGCATTCGAAAAATTGAATGAAAAGACTTGGCAAAATTCTTTGATAAACTTTTTTTTTTGAGTCTCATTCGTCTGCTAGCTCGAGTGTATGGAACTATTATCTTTGTTTCTTAAAAAGATTGCTTAATAATGCTCAAGATAAGAAAATACACAATGAGTTATTTATTATGAAAGCACCTCTGTGATAATGAATGACCAAAGGATATTAAAATATTTAGCACAACAAAAACACTTTAATTACCGAGACCGATGCACGTGTCACTGTTATCAATCGCTAAACACTTTCCGATTTGTATACGCAGACGCATAAACACAGATGGGATTAGCCATAGATGTATTTACTCGAGATAAAAAAAATTCAAGTGCGTTCAAAAATTCGACGTTATGTGAAAAATCTCACCTGATGCGTGCAAGCCTGGATCAGATTAGGTGGGAAGATATTTCTGCAAAGAGAAAAACAAGACTAGACAATTGCGTCAAAATTTTTTTGAGATACTTCGAAATGTACATTAAAAAATCTCAAAAATAATAAATTCGATAGAAGAAAACACTCGAGAGATAAGAGATTATCAGAAAGGAGAAAAATATCTTATTTTCAGCGGACGAAAAATATAAAATGTCTCCCAATACAATTGAGACCGATTTTTTAAGTCATTCGCCATCTGGATAAATGAAAATATTTTTTTCCTCTCATGATGAATTGATGTTATTGATGATTGATTAATTACCTGACTAGATCGAGAAGCGTGTCGGTGGTGGTGACGTTACGACTAGGTGCCAATTCTTCTTTGGCGACGAAGGCTGTCCCACCCGTGGAGTGGACGCCAGGACGAATGGTCAGGACGAGGACGATACCGAGGACAACAGCGGTTATCGTCGTCGTTCCGTAATAATAAATCGATCGCGCTCCAATTTTTCCTGTGCGAGTAATAACATACAATTTTTATTATTTTTTATCGTATTTGTTAAGTTATTTAACAATTTTCCATAACTTTTAAGGTAAAGAAGGCAAAATGGGATATTTAAGAAAATATTACGATTTCTAGGGTAAAAATATGTTGAATCTGTTGTTTTTTAATCACAATTAAAGGAAAGAAATAAAATTTTCAACTGCCATGAGCTAATTATAATTTTTTAACTTATTATTAGCTTCGACGTCTTGTTTCGAGTAATTCTCAAAATTTGTCTACTCAACAATGCTAAAAAACAATATCCAATCTGTATAACAATATTGAGCAGACAAATTTTGAGCAGGGATCTGGTTCTGCCGATTAATGATTTATTTTAATTTTTGTTATAAATGTGTTTCATTCCCAAAGAAAATGATCTTTTTCGATCTTCTATGTTAATTGATTATTAATTTTAATTTTTGTTTAAATGTGTTTTTAAATCACCTAACACAATGTTCTTAGCAAAGAAAAAACTATGTGATAAATATTAAATTTTATCAAATTTTTTCTACCTCATTTTGCCCTCCCCCCTGCTAATTCTAATCATATTTTAATATGTTAAGTTTTTTGAAAACTTTACATAACTTTTAATTGTATTTTCGATTGGTAAAGTATTCAGAGTTTTTATTATTATTATTTTTTGCATCTTTCAATAAATTTTCTAACCGGACAAGTTGAGATCCAGACTCCCGATCGCGCTGACGATACTAGCGACGATCAACGGCAGGATCAGCGCCTTCAACATCCGCAGGAAAATGTCACCGATGAACTGGATGTACATTATCTCTCGCTGCGTCCATGCTTCAGCCTTGGCATATTTGAGGATAAATCCAAGAGCGACACCCGCGAATACTCCAGCCATCGTGAGCATCGTCAACAAATTTTCCGATACGCAGGTCTTCCATCTCTTCGTGCGTGCCATTTTGATTTTTTGTACTTCTCCTCAGAAAATCTCTCAAATATCTGTTTTCCCAACAAAACAATCAATTCTATTCTTAGATTTATAAAAATACATAATCTTTCGAATCAGTCGAACAAAATTTTCCTCTCGTCATCGCGACACCGATTTTCATCGCCAATTTTTTCTCATTTTAATTTTGAAGAGTATAAATGCATGAATAATTTATTTGACACTCTTGAATTTTGAATTGCCTCTTATAAATATATCGGATTCTCGCACATTCGCGATTATAGTAATTATGAGTTGTATGTAACTCCCGCGTGTATCGCATTTTTGCAATGTCAAATATCTGTTTTCCCAACAAAACAATCAATTATTCTTAGATTTATAAAAATACGTAATCGTTCAAATCAGTCGAAAAAAAATTTCCTCTCGTCATCGCGACACCGATTTTCATTGTCAATTTTTTCTCATTTTAATTTTGAAGAGTATAAATGCATGAATAATTCATTTGACGCTCTTGAATTTTGAATTGTCTCTTATAAATATATCGGATTCTCACACATTCGCAATTATAGTAATTATGAGTTGTACGTAACTCCCGCGCGTATCGCATTTGCAATGACAAAGCGATGTTCGCATTTATCGGTCACCCGAAAAAGTGGAACGCGAGTCTCGAACTTTAAACATACTCGCGCACGAATGCGGCCTCTCGCAGATTTGCCTCGTGCACTGTTATAAATTTTTCCGCAGACATGCACAGATACGCACACTAAACTCCGATCTCGCGAGCCGTTGCAGTTATACTCCTCTCGCGTTGAATGCACTTTCTTCGCGCATCGCGAGCTTACCGCGAAATTCATCTCCCGCGTCAAACTGTGTGTCTGCAGCATCGAAGATAACGATGAGGAATTTTTTTCTCACCGTCTTTATCAGAGAACGCGAATCTTTTTTTACATTTCTAATTTGCATTTTTAATCTGACAATAAAATTTATCATTTATTTTATCTCATTTCCAAATTACCAAGGTTGGAACGCGGCCTCGGAGTCGGCTCTCAATAATGGAATATTTTCCGGTTTATTTTTCAACTTTTGTTAAATTTCATTTTTCTACAATTTTAAACGTTTTATTTCACGATTGTTAATTTAAAAATCGATTCAGATTGCATAAGTAAAAAATTTTCCCGATTTATATTTTCCGGTTTATTTTGCAGCATTTTTCTACACTTTTCAAAATTTTATTTCATGATTGCAAATTCAACATTGGTACTGTTGAATTAAAATCGATTGAGATTGCATAAGTAACAAATTGTCCCGATTATATTTTTGGGTTTATTTTGCATTATTTGTTAAATTTCATTTTTCTACAATTTTAAAAGATTTATTTCATGATTGTAAATTCAACATTGAGCCGATATATTGTTGAGTTAAAATTGATTCAAATTGCATAAGTAAAAAATTGTCCCGATTGGGATGAACGCGCAAAACGATAGAGAATGCAGCACTTTTTTTAATAAAAAGAGTTCCTGAAACCCGGAGTGATTAAAGAAATGAAAGTTGTTCTCAGCTCGCGAGCGAAGCGCGAGCCCGTTCGATGTGATAATATCATCACTATTCATCTCATGGTAAGACAACGTAACTTTGTAATCAATGCAAATATTTAACCTTCGATTTCATTTTTAAAAAAAATAAAGATAAATAGACCACAATTCATTAATTTCTCGACTCGAATCTTCGTGTGTCGAGTACAAAAAAGTTCTTCATCGTAAATCCATTGAATCAATGTGTCATTTTTTAATATTTCTTCAGTGTCTTCAAACCCAAAAAATAGATTACAATTCATTAAAAAACAGACTACAATTCATTAATTTCTCCACTCTCATCTTGAATTCGGTCATCGAGTACAAAAAATTTCTTCATCGTAAGCCCATTGAATCGATATATAAATTTTTAATATTTCTTCAGTGTCTTCGAGTTCAGAAAAAAATTCCAACAGGATTTAAAGTGGTTGAAAAATATTGGACCGCAAGTGGGAAGCGATCGACGGTGAATTGAATCAACACGACGGTCCTCCTCCAATCGGTAGAGTAACAAACAAGCGAGGAGGAAGAATAAGAGAAGCGAGAAGAATAAGAAAACAAGGAACAAAATTGGCTGACAGCCACATGATTCGAGTAAAACAAGTTCTCTCATTCGTGTCGCTGATGAAAATACAGATTAGCCTCGGTGCGTATCGATCGCGGAAAAATAACGAGACAACACCACATGCTCACCGATTTTTAATCAGCTTGGGGAAAAACTATTTTACGTTCACTTCGGAAATTCGTCAAATCTAAGAAACGATGATCGATGCTGCCAACTCTCGTAAACTCGTTTATTTTTGTTATCGAGATCGCCAGTCAGGGTTTTCTTTCGAAATAAATAAAGAATTACAAAAAGTTATGTACACGTATAAAAAGATCGGTTACGCGTGGCAGCGGGATTTTGCGCACCCGCTCGCGAGGCTGTTGCTCTCCAACTGGTTGCTCCGAGCTCCGAGCAAAACGATCGAGCCCAACACCGCGAGTTTGCCCACTCCTTTCGTGAATCCCACAGGTACCACGCCGGTCTCTGTAGTATCAAAAAACGGCAGACAAGGACAGATGGAGTCAGCGAGAGACTCTTGTCCATGTTGATAAAAATTATTCGTTACGAGTACACGATGATTCCAAACTTAAAAACAAATTATATCTGTAAAAACGTATGTACGAATTTATTACATTTTATTGAAAAAAAAATTGATGAGCTAAAAACTTTGCTGAATAATTTATAAATTTATTGGATGTGATAATTTATCGATGAAATTTTCGTGGATAAGCTCTGAATTTAATTTACAAATGGTACCGAATTCGAGTTTTTTATTTACAAGATTTTCTGAGTAATTTTGAGCTAAAGTGGGAGTGTTGAAAAATTTTACTTGTAAATTCCTTTTGAAGTTTGAACGAGCCTGTACTTTTGTGTACCAGCGTCGAGGGAATTTCTGAATCTTGGATGATCGAACGCGCATGCTCGTCGCAGAGCAAAAGAGAGCGAGGAAGAATCCGCGAGCGTTCGGTATTGGTCGAATCCCCATGAACTTTGTACTTGTGATAAAATGGAATTTAATTTTGAAATTAGCGATACTCGAATTAAAATTTTGTATGGAAGAATCGAAAAAGACAATTTTTTAATACTGCTAAATTTTTTATGATTAAATCGGAAAGATAATCGGATTATCTCATATCAGTTGAAATTAAAAAATTATTCTTATCGTTTGTTCATGTAAAAATATATAGATCAAGAAAACCCCTTTGAGCCTCGAGTGCTCTTCATAATCAAACATTTGTTAAATATCGAATAGAAAAATGAGACAAAAATAGATATGCCATAATATTTGCCACGTGCACACATCAGTATACAAATTCTTGGATGAATTGGAGATACGATCCCTGAAAAAAGTGACGATGTGAAAAAATGTAATCTTCGTTTTTTTGTTATAAAGTTAAAATTTTGATATTATGTTATTTACAATAATCCTCGATAGTTTGCTAACGTTTTATCAACAATTTTCATATTATTTATTGTTTAAACGATTAAAAACAAATTTTTAGATAAAATTGTTTAAACTCTGTTATTAACATTTTTTATGTGGACTGATAGTAGAAAAACAAATATCAACAAAACCTCATTGTTTTAATCAATTTTTACGTACTTTTGGAGAGGGAAATTCGTTCTATTTGTCACATAAGTGGATAATTTCTTCAAAACTGTTTAGTAAAAGTTTATAAAATTTGGCAGAAAGATTCTTTAATATTTAAATATCTTAAGAAAAAAATTACTAACTGCTACCGTTTTTTCGATATTTATAACTTATTACAATTTCGAATACGTATAATATTCAATTTGTTATAATTTTTGAACGATTTAGTGAATGGATTTGAAATTTTCACAGAAGTATTAGAATTCTATTATCAGTGACTGGTCAAATTTTCAGATTTTTGCCATCGGTTCGAATTATCTCCAGTACATCCTGAAATATTCTATGCTAAAAAAAATTACGAGTTTCCATATTTTCTAGTATTTCGAGATTTCTTGGGAATTTTTTTTATCTTCTTCGAGATAGCTGGAAAAAAAAAATTCTCTTTTAGTTTTTTGCGGTAATTTGTCTTCCAAACGTCGAAACTTTTTTTTCATTGTCTCACTGCAATTGCGTTCCATAAAAGTGTAACTCGAGATCACATTTATTTAGTTTTTTCGATGAATTAATTAATTAGTGTGTCAGGGTTAAATAGTTGTTATTTTTTGTCACAAATTTGTTTTTCCTTTAGATATTATTTTCACGAATTTAGGACTTTCCTCGCTTGGGAGTGAAGGGTCAACGGATACTCCGCGCTCCTTCCTCCATCTTTTCAAATTTATTTTTCGAATGGTCAAGGTTAACACTTCGGTCGATCGTTTCCTACCAGACCAGATTTTATATTCAATTCGATTTTTATTTACCAATACACGAACCGTAAATCCGATTACCGATAGATACTTTACATAATCGAATCGAGCAAATAAATCCACGCAGATTCAATGAGAAAAAGAGAGCGAAAAAAGTATTTCTTCTAAAATTAGTAATTACGTTACTAATTTTCCTATCTTCGTAGAATTTTATCTTATCATTATTTAACGTCCGTAAAAAATGAAACGTATGAAAATGACTCAAGAAAAATCGACATGAAAATCAAACGAAAAAAAAAACAAAGATTAGGAGTATCGTAGCGTCGCGATTTCAAATCACAACAATGAGAAAACGATGCGCGATCTCTGCGCCTGACTTAATATTCAAGGTTCTGAAGAACTCGTAAAAATCAATAATATTAAAAACACGAAGAAAAATTGTGCGAGCGTGAATATGCGTCTTCAGCCATAACAGATTCTCAGTCTCTGAGTCAGTTAATTAAAACACGTTGTTTTTTTTATTTTCTTTTTCTAAAGCACATTACTCATGCACGGTTTTTTTTTCTTTTTTTTTCATGTTCATATGTAATACGCTCAGGGAATTGACAAAGTCGTGTGTGAAAAATCTTTCGTTAGACATTTCTGCGGATAAAAGATTACGAGTCTGGGTCGCCAATGAGAGATAAAATGTATTTGTATGTTATAGAGGCGATCGTGTCCCATTATCGCTCGAGTTCCCCGTTCGCTTTTCGAGAATTCACACTCCGTCCCGCTCCGCAGGCAACGCCGGTCGTTATTATGGTGTAATATTTCTCGGCCCGTGTTTGCGCAATTGCCATATGGGATCTCGCTTTTCGGGCTCTTCACTTTTTTCCTTTTTTTTTTGGCTGGCTTATCCGCCGTGTTTTTCTCTCTATATGTGTATAGATGTATATATGGGTATGTATTGTCTATATGTACATAAAGCTCATCCCACGCTGACTGGTTCCAGGCCTGACCTTCGTGAATTCGTATCTGGTCCCTTTTTTATTTTTTTTATTCCATCTCGCTCGTTTTTTTTTTCACAGCCTCGCTCGCCGGATCTTTTTTTCACTCGTAACACACTTTTTCGAGCTTCGTTGCGTTTTTTCAAAATAATTTGCTCAGATATTCGCGAATCATTGGTAATAAAAACGGTCAATCAAGAAGTGTTTGAAAATCTTTTTTTTTTTGGACTCGAGCGTCATCCGCGAAAAAAATAAGATTAACGAATGGTCTTGGGTTTTTTGACTTGCGTATATTCTTATATGATAATACGTATTTACGTGATATTTTTGTGAAACAATTATTACTGACGCTCCAATTTATTTGTAATTCGTGAAGATTATTGTGGGAATTTCCCCTTCCTATTTTCTTGGCTCGACGTCAACTTGGCGCGATTCGTTCTAATCGTTCGTATACGAGCACACTGAAATTTTGCTGTGTGTGACAAATTGAATTTTTACACTTTTAATTGCTTTAATAAATTAGTCTGAGGACAATGATAGCGGAAGATTGGCTCATTTTTTAAATATAAAATTCCTGCGTGCTCGTCAGACACGCGCTGTAGGGCAAAAAAAAAGAGCGAGAGATAGCGAGAACGGAACGGATGCTGTGACACAATGTTGATGAAAAATGTGAGAAACAGGAAATATGAAAATATAAAATTTACGCGTTGGCCAAGGACTCATTTTTCTTTTTTTCCTTCTTTATTTGTAGTGAATTTATTTATTTTTTCGTCTTTCACGGATGTAAACACTCGTGTCGAGGCTTTCGCGCAATTTTTTCTCATTTATCGAAAGGTAAACGAAATTCGTGGTCGATTTTTGTGAATAACCGATTCGAAGAACGAGAATCAAAAAAATTCTATTTTCGCTTTTCTGTTTTGAATTCTTTACGACGAATTCCCAGTACCGGAAACTGGAAAAACAAAGTCGGGGATGAGAACGTTATCCCGAAACGAAATACATAACCTTACATGTGCGTACTATTAGAGCGAGATCTATGGGAGAATATAACTTCGTCGCGAATGATATTGTGATTTAACTTTGAGGAAATTCGAAGAGCTCATTTGATATTCCAAACGACATCGACGTGTTGGCGAGCGAGCTAACGAGACGCGAACATCTCTCGGAAGACGTGCGTATATATTTTTTTTTATTCAACAGATCGCGATCCAAAGTTGGGAGAGAAAAATGTTATTTTGACACACGCGATCTTTACGTGAATGTTTTGTATAAATACAATGACATAATGCATTATTAACGTGTACCCATACATGTCGAAACGACAAATATCAAAAGATTGTTTACAGTTTTGATACTCCCATTGTTCTTTCAGTTATTTGGATTTTTTGTTAAAAATTTTCAGACTATATTTAATTCGATTCGCTCATAATTAATTGCGCAATTATAGTATAGTATATATATGTGTATTTCCGAAATCGTTTTCGGAACGAGCGAAGCGTACGCGAGCGGAAGAAGCGTAAATTGTAAGCATTTCTGAAATTGTGTAAGTTGAATATCTATATCTGATGATTTGTTGCCACTTTTCCGCTTTAAATAAACCAAGATTTATCCTGGATAATTGTATCATAAGCGAGCTACGTATAAACAAATTTTCGAGGTGAGCGAACCGGAGGACATCCATTATGTATAATTTTGTAGGTTAGTCCACCGTCAAAAAAAAAAGTCTGCCACGTGTCGGCATATTTTGTATTCTTTGAATCCCTTTTTCTTGTTTGGTAAAAAATTACTGCTATTGTTTCACGCCATTTAGATTTTTAGTTCGAAATTTCCGGAGTTTTTAATTCGTATAGCCAAATATTTATGAAATCATTTTCGGATCGAAGCGGATGTGAGCGGAAGACACGTGGCTTGCCTGAATTTGTGACCATTTTTCTAATAGATAAGTTGATGCTACTTTTCTGTTTTGAACAAATCAAGATTTATCCTAATCAATTGCATCCTAGCCGAATATCATACAACCAAATTTTCGAGGTGAGCAAAACACGACAACCATTTATGTATAATTTTATAGGTTAGTTCAGAACTAAACAAAGTCTAACGCGTCAACGTATTGAAACGCTTTGAATCCCCTTTTCGTTTAAGGTTGATGTTTTAATTCTCGTCAACCTTCCAATTCATATTAATAAGGGACCTTGAAGTCAATCCCGTGATTCTTTCGGAATGGAAATAAAAAAACCTTCCCACGTTTCACGTGTGATATGAAGATGTAGATACACGATTTTCATTCATGTGTGCGTATTTTTTTGTACGAACGCGTGTGGAACCATACTGAAAATCTTCAGCAAAATCGTCATCGATAAAAAAAGTCTCCACTTTTTATTATCGATGTAAGTACAATTTCATGCACAGTTTTATGTTTACATTCAATTTTTTTACAATTTCGTTCAATTTGTTCAGTGGACAGTTTTCAATATTTAATAAATAACAAAAAACGATCTTCAATTTCGCAATGGCATTTTTTTAAAGTTCTTATTTTTATTCGAGTACCCAAGTTATTCATAAAATTGTATTCATGGGCAAGGCTCCAGATTTTACTGAGGTTCTTGATTAATTTAAGAGGGTCAAGTGTCTCTCGAATAAATTACAGCCTCGTGAAAAAGGAAAAATAAGAAGAGCATATAGAACCAAAGAATCGTATCTTTATTGGTTATTTAGAATGAAATTAACAATATTTCGTTGTGTCGATAAACGACGAGACGAACGAACAACTGCTCGTCCCTTAACCGATTATTTCCATCATTACAATTATTTCAGGCACTTTTTCATTATTCCTTTCAATTTTATCGCCTAAATCTATTACTTATAAATATGAGGGGAATGGTAGCGGTATCACTTACGCGTATTTAAACAAAAAATTTACGAGACGACGCGAGAATCGAAATCGCTTTTCTGGATTACGCACTAAAAAGATTCGCCTTACCTTTTTTGTACATATGAATCGTTAATGAGTTTATAAATATAATCGAATAAATCGAGGATTCCCGAGGACGAAAATATTGAAAATAAAAAAGAAAACATTTAATAATCTATGTACTTTCGAAATTTTCACATTTTAACAAATCTTCGTCGATTCGTATCGTATACTATTTTGTTCGCGTGTACTCTTCTCCCTACTGGCTTTTTTTCGCGATTCGAATAACTAGCAAATAATTGACGAGAGAACTTTAAAAAATTTCCGGATTTTCGGCAGTTTTCGACGAATGGGCACCATGTGATAAAAAG
This sequence comes from Cremastinae sp. B BG-2022a, assembly GCA_030522605.1. Classification (NCBI taxonomy): domain Eukaryota; kingdom Metazoa; phylum Arthropoda; class Insecta; order Hymenoptera; family Ichneumonidae; species Cremastinae sp. B BG-2022a. The sequence goes on along the minus strand of JAPYYX010000497.1, from coordinate 43,790 downwards.
GCACTGGATTTTAAATACATAAATAAGAATAATAATACCACATTATATGGTCCGCATCAGTACGCGAAATACATGTTTTTTCTTGTTCACGTATTCTTCTCTAGTATCGAGCCATGGTGTAAAAAGATTAGCGATTATTTAAAACTAGACACTTTATAGACATATGTACAGGATACTTCATCGACCTTAGGACTTTGTGGATTCGGGAAAGAGATTCGATATTCTCGTCATAAGAACTACATTTTTTTTTTTTCTTGGATTCGCTTCTGATACGAGATATCAAAAAGGAGTATCTGGAAATTTTCTGTCTTTCGCGTGAGTTACTCTTCTTTTTGCCGTCACAAATTTAATCGAGAATAAATGACGAAAAATCAAAAGACAGAAAATTTCTCGAAAAATTAACGTCGAATAATCAAATATATTTTGCTCCCTCCTCCACATGATATCTTTAGGAATATTTCATCAAGAAGACAAAGAATCCCCCGAGAATTCTCATTGAACCGTCGCCAAGGAACTCGATTCTCTTTCTATTTGCATATTTTCTTTTTCCCCTTTTTGTGTAACGATTTTTATAAAAACGAATATAGAGGAAACAGCGAGCGCCGTTGATTATCGTCGATGCAATGAAAATATCAAGAAAATCGAGCAGTTCTTCTCGGCAGATTGAGAGGAAACCGCCGCGAATCGAAATCTTATCTCTACAAAAAATACTTTTTCTTTTCCATTCATCAATTTCACTTTCTCCAACACCTGTCGTGAGTTTGTGCTCTTGGGCAAAAGTCGACTATGATTTTTATCTCAAGTGAAGATCTTGCCGGCTTTTAAGATTAACAGCATTGTGGACTTATTCAGGTGGTGGCGATGTGATTTTCCTCTTGAATAGTAAGATGTGTGGTTCTGAAAAGTATAAGAATGTTTTTTTTATTCTCGTAAAATGCAACACATTTCTTGTAAAATTTGTAGTTTATCTTTGTCAAAGAAAAGTATATATATGGAAAATTACCAGGTTGATGAGTCATATAATGTACCCAACCCTGACTCTGTTGAACTCCAATTCCTCTCCATTCTTGTTCAGACATGAGATGGGTTTTTGGTACTCGTTTGGCCAGTTCGTGGGGCAGGACGACATGCCTAAAAAAAGTTATAAATAAAAGAAAAAGTATCGATTAGAGGATTTAAAAAATTTCTATCACTGCCTCTGCAGCGATGGAGCAATCATGTTTTTTTTTGAAAGATTCACTCAATCTGTTTGATTAACAATTCATTGTTTCGGAGAATTCGAGAGTCCAGTTATTCCTGGAGAGTAAAAAAAATCGGGACAGAAAGAGGTTGCTGTTCCACGTTGAAAAAAAGCGAAAGGAAAAAAAAAACGAGAAATCGTGAGAAACCGGTAATTTAAATGGCCGTGCATGCGTGCGAAGGACGACAAAGATTTCGTTCAAAACGACGCTTTTCGATTCATTAAAAATACACTGAAAATTTTTCAACGAGAAATCGTCGACCAAAATTTGCAAATTTTTATCAAATGGAGTTTATAATTGATCTGAAATAATGACAAAGGCTATTTACAAGCTTAAAATACCAAATAAAATGTAGATGTCCACAAAACCAACCTGTACTCGTATTTGTCGTCATAGTATTTTTCCGAATAGTAGATAGTGTTGTGCGACATCGTGTCTCGACAACGAGGTTAGTTTTTTTATCCACAAAACTTGATATCACTAATCGATGCGCGATATTTTGGAGAACGATATTTCAAGCAGCACTCGACGATCTTACGTGTCTTTTCGATTAAAAAAAGCAAAAATACTTTTTCGCGTGTGCGATGGCGTATATATGGAAGGCTCTGGGTTCCGTTCGCGATTTGAAACCCTAACGGATGTGATCACGTGCGAAGAGTGGGGGGAACCTAAAAGTCAAGCGCATGACTGAATTAGGAATCAGCAAAGATTGTGTTTATCGTCCACAATTCCTTGAATAAAAAGAATCATACTTGAAATGTACATTCAGATAAAATTGAAACGAACTTTTTAATCGAACAAATGAGTTATTTGATATTTGAATTTTGAAGCACTCGAGTGATTAGCATAGTCCGGAAACAGCTGTGCCTTCTGGCATCCAACATGGCAGTGTAGTTCGTGTGTGCGAAGGTGACAATATTCACCTTTGATTGTAGTGAATTTTGAGGTTAATTGGTAACGTATCTTTACGTTTTGCAATTAATTTCCAACATTTATAATATTGAGTTGGAATAAATAAACAAACAATGGAGAGGTATTCGGACTATCACGAGTCGAGATCGAAAGATCGACACAGTCGAGATGAAAAAATTTCGAGACACAAGAAACACGAAAGAGACAGAGACTCGTCCAGAAAGTCTAAACATCTGAAAAAGAAATCGAAGAAAAAAGCCTCTTCACCATCGCCCGTACGTAAAAAATCATCGAAACACAGAAAACGTAAAAGGTAAATTGTAATATTCATTAATTTTCCAATTAATTGTATGAACATTTTTTTAACATTTCAATGCTTCTAAAGTCGTAGATCATCGTCGTCTTCGTCCTCTTCCTCTGACGATTCGTCATCATCTGGGTCTTCGGATTCTTCCTCCAAATCAGTGAAATTGTTAGAAAAACTGCAACAGCAAAGACAGAAACAAGTTGAGGATCGACGTCGCCAAAAAGAATTAATGAAAGCCACAGAGACGCCGGAAGAAAAGAGATTGCGTCGTTTAAAGAAGAAAGAGGCCAAAGAGCGGAAGAGAAAAGAGAGAATGGGCTGGGACAATGATTACCTTCATTACACCAACACGGACAATCCATTTGGCGACGGCAATCTTTTATCGACTTTCGTCTGGTCTAAGAAATTAGAAAAAGAAGGTTTGCTAGGTGTCAGTCGAGAAGAACTCGAGAGCAGGAATCGTTACAAACAAGAGGAGAACAGGCGGGAATTAGAAAAAGTAAAAAAGAGAAGGCAAGAGAGAGAATTGGAGAGGCAGCAGAGAGAAGAAGAAATGGCGATGCTCCAACGTGGAAAAGAAGCTGCTCAATTAGAACAATGGTCCAGACAGGAAGATCAGTTTCATCTGGAACAAGCTAGACTAAGATCAAGGATAAGGATCCAGGATGGTAGAGCTAAGCCTATTGATCTCTTAGCTAAATATATAAGTGCAGAAGAAGAAGTTGATGCTGTTGAAATGCACGAACCATACACATATCTCAGAGGTCTTAACATCAAAGATCTTGAGGATTTGATAGAAGACATTAATGTCTACAAAGAGCTGGAACGCGGGAAAAATCTCGACTATTGGAACGATATTACCGTGATAGTTGAGGACGAGTTACACAAGTTGAGAAAGCTTGAAAGATCGGAATATGAAGTTGGTAAGGAATCATTTTTTGACAATTTGTTTCGAATTTATTAAAATTTGAATTGACTCGTACTAATGAAAATCTTCTTTCAGCTGTTGGTCGTCGAGAAGGGATTCACGAATCCGTTGCCAAGGATGTAACTGCAATCTTCAAAGGAAAAACAGCTGCCCAGCTGGAAGCTCTTCAGTCGCAAATAGAAACAAAAATATCCGGCAAATTAGAGAGAGTCGACATTGGATACTGGGAGAGTTTGCTTTCTCAATTAAAAGGTAAATTTCATAGAAAAAGAAAAAATAATTTATTTAATTAGTATGATTCTATAATCTTTTTAATTTTAACAGCGCATATGGCCAGAGCTCGTTTGCGCGATCGACATCAGGAAAATTTGAGAAAGAAACTTGAGGTCCTAATTGCCGAGCAAGGTGTAGCGAGAAGCGAGAGCGAGGCGGGCGCTTCGGATGTGGCCAGCGAAAAAGAACCTAAGCCTGAAGAACCGAGTACGAGTGCAGTTCGGGAAAAGGGCGAGAAGAGCGAATCCGAGTACATATTTTAATCTTGTTATTATCAAATTTTCAAAATAATAAATTGCGATCTAAACTAAAATTTACTTTTTCAGTGATGAGCCGGAGACAACAAACGCAGCGGATGAAATGATTTTCGAATCCTGTCGAGCATACGAATCGGGTGGATATTCACCTAAATACATGACACAGTCTCAACTCGAGCCTGGAACGATTGTAACCTTGGACGAGGACGACACGCGTCGTTTGGAATACGCAAGACTGCAGGTTCTCCGGACAGGTGGAAAAGTTCAGAGTGTCATGAGTGCGGAGGAGCAGGCGATGGATAGGGAAGCTCGAAAAAATATGAGCTCTGACGAGGCACAATTCAGCGTCGAATCTTCCCTCGAGGCTCAAATTTATTTGTGGTCGGACAAGTACAGGCCACGCAAGCCTCGTTATTTCAATCGGGTACATACAGGATTTGAATGGAATAAATATAATCAAACTCACTACGACATGGACAATCCACCACCGAAGATCGTTCAGGGATACAAATTTAACATTTTTTATCCCGATTTGATAGACAAGAGCACAACTCCAGAATACTTTTTGGTGAGAATTTATTTTTCTTACTTTTTTCATTTATAAAGTAATTACTAAATTCACAATATAAATTTATTTTCCTTCATTTTTAGACTCCTTGTGCGGACAACAAAGACTTCGCGAATTTGCGTTTCCATGCTGGCCCTCCTTACGAGGACATCGCTTTCAAAATCGTCAATCGTGAATGGGAGTATTCGTATAAGCGTGGTTTTAGGTGCCAATTTCACAATAATATATTCCAGCTATGGTTTCACTTCAAACGATATCGTTATCGGCGATAAGAGACGACGAGAGTCGCTTCTGCAATTTTTGTACATAATGTGGAAATATAACATGACTCGGAAATATGATTTTTTCTCAACAAGTACGTGGTAACGCTTTTTATTTATAATTCTTATTCATAATAGACTAAAGAATAGATTACATTATCCAATTTATTTTTCGTTACTTTCCAGTCGAAAATGTTAACCGACGGTTGTGAAATTATACCCGTATTGTTTTCACCTGCCGTTTTCTACCAATTAAACTTCATTGCGAAAAAACTGACAAAAAATCAGATAACGCTTGCATAAATATGTTACATTGACAATGTTTACAAAATATATGATTTTACTTATGATTTTCGTTTTTTTCAGATATTTTTTCGAACTAAATCAAATTTCGGTGTCCTTTGTTTGTCTCGCGTCTGGCACGATGACGCATTAATGGTCGAGTAAACACGAGTTTGCACCATGAAAAAAGAATGGTAACGCACCGCTGAGACCCTAATAGTATGACTGTAGAGTATGGTTGGATCGATTTTTTTCCTTCCACCTGATTCTCGCAGAATCGACCACAGAGTGAAAGCGAAGCGTACACGAGACTTTTCGTTTCAAACCGTCCAGAGCTTCACTCATAATTATGTAAAACTTTCCAATTTAAAAAAGAAGAATACTCCATATCTAAGTGAAAAACTTGTCACAGAAATGTTTACAAAAAAATTAAAAAATCTGCCAAAACTTTCTAAACAATAAGTTTTGTGGTATTCGATTATCATTCAATTCAATTTGATAATTGTTCTAATATGTAATTATCTATAAAATAACAATTAGCCAAAACTTGATAAACAATAAGTTTTATCCTATTCAATTATCATTCAATCCAACTTGATAATTGCCTTAGTATTTGATTATCTATATAGCAACAACTAGTCGGTGTGAAATGTTCAAAATGTGACAATACTTTTTCGTAATCTTTAATTTAAAAAAAATGTAAATAAGGGTCACGACCGGGTCGGTCGAGTCTGAAATAACTCGTACGTAGCTAAAGTTGATAGCGTAGTAAACGTAGTTTGTGTATACTCGACGGGTATAAACCAATGGCAAGGTAAACTGTGAGCAACGAGCTCAGTACGCTCTGTGACGCGCTACGTGTTACGTCGCAGGTACAGAATCGCTCCCAAAAATTTTAGGAGCGTCCTCATCACGTTCAACTCGAATTCAAAAATTTTGTTTCAAAATCGGAAAAATTTTACGAAGACAAATGAATTTGTGATTTTTTGAAAATTCAATTTTGGAATGATTTTTTGTGGCATTCTTAACTGTCAAAAATGACAGTTGTACAAGATGGGAAAAGTTGGTCTGATCATTTAGAGAAATGAGACATTAAGCGTCTATGTGAATTTCGCGGATTAGTTTCGTTTTCAAACAAAATTTCGACTGCCTAAAAAAAATTTATGTGGACTTCTAATTCACCCAAAAATTGAATTTTAGAAGTATAACTTTTCTCGAATTGAAAAGCTCCGTGAACGAATCATTCATCCATTGAGCAGGAAATTCTCAGAAAATGATGAACTGAAAAAATTCATCGTACCGAATTTAAATAATCAAAAGTAAATAATTTTTGAGACATGATTTCGAGTTCTCATTGAGGATTGCACCGTTTTCATCATGAAGTGGAAAAAGGTGGCAGAATTTTTACCTGAGAAGACGTTCTTGATAATCAAGGATGATCTTGATTCTCTGCGAGGTAAAGAATAATTTTACGGTAACAATTCTTTTAAGAATCGATAATTTAGACAATCAATTTTTGACATAATAATTATTATTGGAGGTTTTTATAATCTTATCACAATCGTACAATATTTTAATTACTCAAAACTATCTGCATTTGTGTTGTGTATTTTTTTCTTCAAAATTATTATTACATATGAAATCGCAAAAATTAATGTATCATTATATTTGTCAATTTATCTAAATCATTTTTTCAAAAATGTAATACTTTTTATAATTTTCTTCATTCTTATGGTTATAATTTATTTTCTTTAGAAAAAGAAGTTCCGGTTCGTCGCCTGAAACCAAAATCGGCACTCGACACGGGAACATGGCCTCCAAAGGTGAAAAATCATCATCCTCATCAGAAAAATCGTTCGTCGGGGGAGCGGCCGAAAACGGCAAATCTCGAGAGACCAAGCGTGCTCGATCCGCGTTTATTGAACAAACTGGACATGTCTCTGGTAAGCAAGGAATTGCTGTGCGACTCGATGATGCGTTTGCACCAGAGTGTAAAGAATCGTTACGCTGGTGGGGTCGGGCGAGGTGCGAGGAACGCGCGGAGCAGCGGGGGTGGAAGACGTCGTCAGAGCGTGCCAGTCCCTGAAAAGTCTTATTCAATCGCGACGAGCGTTTCGCGAAAACCTCATCCGAGTCCATCGGAAGACGACGACGACGAGGAGGAACAGGACAAGAGCACGATCTCGCTACCAGTCGTTTTTTCGAGATCGAGGAATCTTAACGAAAATTCATTCAACTCCAGAGTCAAAAGAAGTCCGGATTTCACTATGGATACCTTAAAAAAGGAATCGCCTCTTAGAAGAAACGTCCCTAGCGACGACTCGAGTACAAGTTCGAGAAAACGTGTCTCCGAGATTAAAAGACTCGATGATAATAACAACAAGAATTCAAGTGGTTCGTCGAATGCGACGAAAATATCGACGTTATCCAGTGTCAAGAAAAATAAAGGCTCGAAGAACAACGTCACCGAGGAGATCGAAGTATTCACAGGTGTGATTTCAAAGAGTGAGGCTCCGGAGCCTTGTAAGACGTGCGGCAGGCCTGACCAGCCTGAGCGTTTCCACAGCCATCCGAAGAGCTCCGTTTTACTTCTGAAAAAGGACAAGGACACCGTGCTCAAGCCGAAAGTCGCCGTGCCGAAAACCATTCAGAAGCCCGTGGCACTTAATTTCCGAAGTGAAATGAAGAAGAAGAATAAAGTCGAGGAAGACAAGGAACAAATTCCCAAGAACGAAAATTCAAAAGACACCTCACCTCGAGATCAAAATCAAAACAAGAGTCGTCAAGCGTCTGGCAATCCGAGAAAAGGGCCTAGAACCGTCACTTGTTACATTTGCGCTCGCGAATTTGGCACTGCGAGTTTTCCGATTCACGAACCAAAGTGCATGCAAGTACGAACGAAATGAATTCTTAAAATTTTATTGAAATTATTCTATTTACGAAGCATTAATTTATTAATTTACTTATTTTAAAAAAAGAAAAAAATTCACCGCTTCTAATTTTCGCAATCATTTTTGTTAATTATTGCATTGAATTATCAATTTTACTCGATAATACGAAAGTAGAAGTTAATTTTGACATTAGAATTGGTTTGTTATTTTAAATCGTTGAGCCGTGAAGCAGATGTTTAGACTCGTAGTTGGGACTCCTCCCCTTCTCGTTTGTATTACGTTTCCCTTTGTTGGATCATTACGATGTTCCGTAATGCTCCGAGGCTTGACCATGAGTCACGCATCCTAATATAAACATTGCACAAGATACCGATTTATTAAAAAAGAAAAAAATATGTAATAAATCGAGAAACTGGAGAAACCGAGCCAAAAGGTTCGAGTGGCGATTATCGAATTTCATTATTAGCCTCTCTGGCGTTATTTTCTATATTTTTACATAATTTGTTCGCGTATCCAACCGCAATCAATATTATGGATCCGCTTGCATACAGACGTCGAAGATAAAGTGTGTGTCTGACCTCGACTTTGACTCGGCTCCGGTCACCTACGCGTGTGCATTATTATTCTGATCAATATTATCCTCCTCCCCCTTTTATATTTTTATTTTATTTCCTTCACGATGATATCTCGATTACGGACTTCCTTTTTTTTCTCGTTTCCATCGTGACAATCCATTAGAAATCGTTCCTGAAAAATCCATGGCTCGAACAACGCAGAAAACAATTTAAAAAACCTTCAACTTTTTCACTCATATTTTTAAAAATATTTTTTATGTTTTATTAAAAAATTGCTGTTTGGAATTTAATTTATAATTTATTTTTAATCAGCGTTTCGATAAATTTTTTTCAGAAATGGGTACGAGAAAATAATTCTTTGCCTCCGTCCCAACGACGTGCACCGCCTCAGAGACCGGTCGTGCCCGTCGATCATTACGAGTGGAACAATGCAGCATGGGAGCAAAGCCAGGTAATTTATTTTAAAAAAAAAAATTTTTATCGAAAATAAATTTATTTTGAGAAATAAAATTCATTTCTCTGGTGGAATGTAATTTTTGTCTACACAATGCACTTAAGTTTGATCGTCCAATAACGCAAAATACACACGTACTAATCTTGAAGTTTACCGTTTGCATAATTATGCATATAGGCGCTTGAATCCAATATGCAAATCCTATCGCGTTTCACGGAGGCAAGTACAGAGCATTAGCCCAGATTAGCACACGTTATTCGTCCATTGACTTTCTTTCCTCAATTTTTTGTTTACTATCTTGATAATTTTTTATTATTTCGATAAGAATTTGATGAACGACGAATTTTAGTAAAAAATTTTTTTCAAATATTTACATTTGTTGTGTTAATAAAGAAAAATTAAATGGACATATATTTTCAAAAATATATTATAGTTTATCAATTTTGAATTTCTCCGTGCATAATTTTTTTTGTAAATATTTTGCAACAAATAGTACTTGTCCGTAAATTGAGAAAAAATTGTTTGATATTACCGAAGATTACCCGCAACAAAAAAAGTTGGATCGTGTCCCATTCATGCCAAGAATCAATTATTAAAATTCGTTCCCTGATTCTTTCAATGGTTCACGCGGGAAAAGGGAAATATGCCTGGTCGTCAATAATCGATACGAGAAATACGGTACGCGAACTATAGACCGATAATCAAAAATACATGCGAACTGACATAAATGAACACTCGGGCTCAATGACAAAACGTTTAAATCTATAGAAACGAAACACACACTTTCTTGATTAAAATTTCACGCAATTTTTGCTTTGTGACGTGAAAGCACACGCCTTCGGTGAAATGTCGTGTTTGAAGAAAAAAAGTCATAAAATATATTATTTGCAAACGGTAAAATTGTCGTAAAAAACGTTTTTAATACAATTTGAAAAATTTCCGCTATTTCCGTTTATACAATAATGAAAAAGTTCGAGTATACATTTAATTTTTTTAAAATTTATTTAAAGGTTTAATTCATTTTTGTTCATTAAAAGTTGTAATTTTTAATATTTTCAAAGGCTCAGTTGGTTCCCTGTTGGAAGTGCGGAAGAACATTTTTACCGGACAGACTAGAAGTTCACGCTCGAAGCTGCAAAACTCCCAGGAAAACGGGATCATCGGTGGATTCGAGCGACGAGAGGCATTCGGAAAAAGTAGAAGAAAAATCATCACGAACCTCGAGTATCGGAACGATGACGGTAGCGTGCCAAATATGCGGCCGAAACTTTGGTACAAGAAGTATCAAGATCCACGAGCCTCAGTGCGCAAAAAAGTGGAAAGTGGAGAACGAGAATCAGAAAAAAACAAAACCGACACCAAGAATAGAGAGATCCGCTGAAATTTATTCCAAAGATCGCAATTCTTCGACTGTGAGCCCAACGAGGGTGAGTCGTCGTGAGAAAAAGACCAAGAATCGCTCATAATCGTCTCACCTCTCAGCACATCAATTTTTTTACGCAGCGAAAAAAAGAGTAAAGAGTTTCGATTTGCTATTTCATATTTTTTTCATCTATAATTTTTTACGCTCTTTAAACATTTTCTACGTACGACAAAGTCAAATATCGAGAATCAAATAAAGATGCATTAACAAAATAAATTCTCATCGTTCATTAATCATTGTTCATTGTAATAATCATCATTTAGATATGATTTTATTTTTTTATTTTTCTTTGGTTTTTCTCCAATTTTATTTCAGTTATCGTCAGTTCATAAGCCAACGACCACTTGTTACATCTGCGGACGGGACTTCGGGTCGGCGAGTATCGACATACACGAGCCCCAGTGTCTGCGCAAGTGGCAGAACGAAAATTCTAAATTGCCAGCGCAGCAGCAGAGGGAAGAACCGCGAAAGCCCGAAATCATATTTACGAGTGAGCAGAGTTCACCCTTTGCCATAAAAACGAAAAGTGTCTCCGCAATTCGCGCTCGCTTTATCTCCAATTTTTCCCCCTTTTTTTTATCATAGACGACACGAAACTTCGGTTGGTCGATCGGGCATTAAAAATACATACTCACCTGTCACGCGATGCAAAAATTGAGACAGACACCTCCCGTTCGTTAGATAAATCAAAAATGCCTGTGTTTTTTGTTGCATTTCACTTTTACGGATAAAAAATTACCAGTTGAAGTTCAGATCAAACGTTAAAAAAAATTAATAGCGAATAATCTAAAATTGAAATATTACTGACAGAAATATTGACACAAAATTATTATATGTATTCAAGTAATGGAAGGTGTGTGTCGTCAATTTGTCTTATCGTGATTACGTGACAGGATAGAAAATTGGGCTGGATTTTCCACGAAAAAGAACATCGAGAAAGGCGAGAAATGTCGAAAAAAAATTGAGTTACTTAGTGATAAAAAATTCATGGTGAAGTGTCGACAGACTGTTGTGCTCGTATGGGGTCAATGTTCCTTTTCTCTATCTTTTTCTCTCCCGGGAATCGATTCGTCCGAAAGCTCAGAGTCTCGTCGCGGAAAGTCCTCCCTTAGACCAGAACCTGACGCAAAAAGAAATTATAACGAAATTTAAATCTCAAACATTCTCGCGCGCGCCTCAAGATTACAGATTATAAAATTCAGACCTAGTTTCGAGTCGACGCAACGATCGAAACTGGACTTTGCCGAGAACACACGGCTCTCTCGTACCTACGTTTAATTCACAATCAACTTTTAATTGGCAACTTTATCAGAATTATGGATTAAGGTCACCGAGAGTTTTCGAAGGAGCCTACAACTTTCGTTATCTATGGGAATTTCGCGGTTGAATAAAGTCTCGAAAATAAGTAGAATTTATATATTTCAGCCCGTACGTATAGATCGTTTCTTTTTTTTAGTTTTTATTTTAGAGCCTCAAATTTCCATCAAAATTTCATAAAAAGTCGCGAGCCAGAATTTACGAGTTAATGGATCGAGTGCTGAAAAAAGTTTCTCAATTTTTATGCTCACACACGAGTTACATGCATACAAGCTCGCATGTCATCAGGTGCATGCCACATTCTTATTGATCGTTGTAAACGTTGCGAGAGACTATGACCATTTTAGTTGCACCTTCGTGAATTTTATAAAAGTACACGAAACTCCAACGGACCGTTAGTTTTGTCAAATTATCTGTAATTCCAAAACATTTCGAAAAATTACCGAAATTAAGTTATTTTTGTCCTTGTGCTGATTAGTGCAATACTTATGTATCTTCGATCGAAAAAAAATCGAAAATCGTCGAAATATTACTATGGAACATGAATTTTGAAGGTTCCTGGAAGAAAATTCAATGCTAAATTTGATTAACGTCAATTGGCAAAAACATTTAGAAGATTTCTTAATTTAATAAATATTTCTTTAATATTTATAACTTTTATAACATTTAGTTTTCGAAAATTTGAGCGCTAAATATAAATAGATGGTGTTACGGTGAAAATAATTGCGGCCAGGGTCAAGAATAGCGCCGAGATCGATTGGTACATATGACATTTGCATACGCATATACTTACAAGACACAGCATGAACTTTTCCCGGTTATCAATATGCGGTTGCGTGTGGCGCAAAGAAAGAAAACCGTTCTGCACTCTATTTTCAGACTCCATGCAAATTTGACAAGATGTTTATTCTTCTTTTTTTCAGCCGGTAATTCGCCAACCGGAAGTCCGGTTATCGACTGGTCCGCAACGTCCGAGGCAAGGTGGAAGTCCCATCTCGGTCAGCTGGTGCCCTGCAAACATTGCAAAAGAACCTTTTATCCGGATCGTGTCGTCGTTCATGAGCGAAGCTGCAAAGGAGTCCGCTAAGATCGACTTTCGTCCAAAAAAACAAATGTTGCAGAGTTACTCTATTTTTTGGTTATGTTTTTTATCAAAAGACGATCGGAGCGTTGCCGATTGAACGGCTAATTTTTTCCGTACTTATCCGAACAATGAGAAATATTTACGCCCTTATTTTATGAAATTCTAGATTTGAATCTGTACAGTGCACGTGTCATGCTTAGCTAGTATATTTTCACTGTAATGAGGGATTAAAAGTATCTATATTTGTGGATAAACTTGACTTTTGACAGAAGGGGAATTTTTCCCTCATTTTTTGACACCACTACGTGAGAAAATATTCTACAGACAATACATTAATTTGACAATAATGAACCTATATAAACTTATCAGTGGCTATACACTGGAAAACTTAAACTCTCATAACTTAAAAAAATCTCGTATGTTAACCACTTTACCTCTCATAACTTATTTTTCCCATTTACCGTCATAGTCAAGTTTTGAGAAGTTCTTGCACCTAACGATTAAGATATGAGAGTTTTCAGTGTATCTATATTACATAAAAAAATATACATATTATTATTTCATCGGTAAACATTCATAACGGAAGTGCATAACGGATAAAAAAATGTGATTAGTATAGATAAAGCAGGAATCGAGTGTTTAGGATTATCTTGCGATTTTGTGAGTTTTTGAGTTTTCCGCTAGATAGCAAGGGCACTAAATTCTGTCGCATGCTCGACGTTTCATTGGTCGCGTGCTTCAGAGAGAGACACGCCCCCAGAAATACATCCAACCGGGTTCGGGCGAGAGAGAGGAAAATATCGCGAAAAGTGCTCCAGACTCTCATCGCGCATGCTCAGTTTTTCGCGTTTTCTGGCGTATGTGTTCGGCACACAGAGTCGCCATTGTGCACGTGTACGTTCGTGGCAACTGTGCGCTCCCTCTGCCGTTCGCAGTCGACGTTCATCATCCACTATCGTTGAAGCAAAATTCCTGTTCTTTCCCAGGGAGTCCGCCATTGTTGGCGCACGTATATTACTCCGACCAGGCCGAATATTATCGGAAAACATCCAAGATGGTAAGTAACTATTTGCTAATTTTATTTGAGATAAGAAATCCTCGGTTTTTCATCTATGCAACGATAGCAATATTTTTTTGGAGTGACATGTTCTTCCAAATCTTTGAATTGTTCAAATTTGAGCAATTGCTTCGTATTGCGCAACCTCGTTTTTACACCGGATTTCTCCTCACATTTATCATTAAACATTATGAATATTCCTCGTATAGTCACCTTGAGAAATTCTAGCTTTTGTAAATTATTTTCTGATTTTTCATATTTTTTGAAATTGTAAAAATCGGTGAAATATGTTGGTCATGACGATGCGTGCGTACAAGCCCATCATGTAGCATCTCGCGTGTTCGTTACGAGGCAACCACCCGACCGTCTTAATAAATGCCAAAAATCTTTCATTCATTATCCTCAACTCTTTTATTCCAGCAAAAATATTTCATTTTAAACATTCTTCTTAAAGTTTTCTATGTTAGCATGCTGATTCTTTCAAGTGACATTTTTTATTGTCTTGACTATGGAGCAATGAAGTTTACAGGAGGACGCTATAAAAGTTCGAATATTTCCACTTTCACTGCAATACCACTTTCATTGAACTTTATCGTGCATTTTATGACTCCAAAATTAAGATTAAATTTGTTAATCAAAATGTATAGATCAATTGCTGGATAAGATATTCATCAATGATTGTGATAAATTTTAGTGAAATTAAATTTATATCTCAATTTGGATTTTATTTAATAATTATTATGTACATATTGAAATCTTGTTTTCTTCAGATAGAAAAACAATGTATTGCACCATATTGTACAACATTTTTGAGAAGATTTTTTTGTCCATGTGTTCACTTTTCAATTCAAACATTTTTTTTTCAGGTGAACTTTACCGTAGACGAGATCCGTGCGATGATGGACAAGAAGAAGAATATCAGAAACATGTCCGTCATTGCTCATGTTGATCACGGAAAGTCAACTTTGACTGACTCCCTTGTATCCAAGGCGGGAATCATCGCTGGCGCCAAAGCTGGCGAGACTCGTTTCACTGACACCCGCAAGGATGAACAGGAACGTTGCATCACCATCAAGTCGACGTAAGCATTTGGAAAAAAAATTTTTTCGTTATTATAAATCAAATTTATACGTTTTTCAAATTTTTCAATTGTTAAAAATAGTTCTCAATTTTCACTTACTTGTTTGCAGCGCCATTTCCATGTTCTTCGAGCTCGACGAGAAAGATTGCATCTTCATCACAAATCCTGATCAGCGTGACCAGAATGAGAAGGGTTTCCTGATCAATTTAATTGACTCGCCCGGTCACGTTGACTTCTCCAGCGAAGTAACGGCCGCTCTACGTGTTACTGACGGAGCCCTCGTTGTCGTTGATTGTGTATCTGGTACGTCCTTCCACACGATGGCACATGTCGACTTGTTCACGCGAGTTTTCTAGCCTTGCAAAGTAAAGTTCCCTCTGTCTCTAAATATTTATAATTAATTCAAAAAAAAAAATTAGCAATCAGTAAAAATTTGTCCATTTCGAACTTCAGTATTAGAGGACTTCTTTGGCATTAAAAATTAGAAGAAAACAATCAGTACCTTCCAGCACGAACGTGCCACTCTGTAGTGTTGGCTGCCAGATTTGCTTGCAAATTTGACATCACGACTCGAAGACAGTGCTGACAGTGCAATTATAAATGGAAGAAGAGTAAAACCCAGTGAACTCGTCATTAAACGCTATCATTGGACCTCTATCTTTATGTCCATTAATGATATTGCTACGTGGCGAGAACCACATTTATAAATTGCAAGAACCATAATAATTAAAATATTAATTTGTGGGTTGTTGATTAATTTCAATTTTTCCTTCAACAGGTGTCTGCGTGCAAACGGAAACTGTCCTTCGTCAGGCCATCGCTGAGCGTATCAAGCCTGTATTGTTCATGAACAAGATGGACCGCGCTCTTCTCGAGCTTCAACTCGATACCGAGGATCTGTATCAAACTTTCCAGCGTATCGTTGAAAACGTCAACGTCATCATCGCGACGTACTCCGATGATAGCGGTCCCATGGGTGAAGTTCGTGTAAGTAAAAGAGTAACAAATGTTATTTAATTCGTAATTATTATTTTTTCCCTAATTTGCGAACACTCTTTTTATACATGTTTTTGTCTTAAATTTGTAGGTTGATCCGAGCAAAGGTTCTGTTGGTTTCGGTTCTGGTCTTCACGGCTGGGCCTTCACCCTCAAGCAGTTCTCCGAAATTTACGCCGAGAAGTTCAAGATCGACGTTGTCAAACTGATGAACCGACTCTGGGGTGAATCTTTCTACAACCCCAAGACAAAGAAGTGGAGCAAACAGAAGGATGCCGACAATAAACGTTCGTTCTGTATGTACGTTCTCGACCCAATTTACAAGGTGAGAAAAGTATACTTTTGGTAAACAAATTTTGAATACGAATAACATGTATTTATTAATTTATTATAAAATAAAATTAAAAATAAATTTTTTATGTATTCATTAAATTCTTGAATATTCAAGGTGTTCGACAGCATCATGAACTACAAGAAGGAAGAAGCTGATTCCCTTCTTCAGAAACTGGGAATTGCGCTGAAACCCGAAGACAAAGATAAGGACGGCAAAGCACTTTTGAAGGTAATATCTGGAACTTATTCACTTATTTCATCAGTCCGATCTATCGTGATGAACGTTCTAAAAATTTTTCTGACACCTCTTCTGATTCGTTGTGAGAGAGACTATGAACTTGATCTGATATCATTGAAAAAAAAAGTGCAAAAATTTCTTAGATAAAAAGAACGATTGATGAGAGATAATTTTTTTGCAGGTCGTGATGAGAACTTGGTTGCCAGCTGGTGAGGCTCTGCTTCAGATGATAGCCATCCACCTTCCATCCCCTGTGGTGGCTCAAAAGTACCGTATGGAAATGTTGTACGAGGGACCTCACGATGATGAGGCAGCTCTTGGAATCAAGGTAGGAAAACAATTACAATTCATATCTGTACTCATTCGACGTCATATGATGAAATTACACAGACCTGTCCTGAGAAAAAATGAAAGACGATCAATATTAGCTGATTGAAAAAACACAGTTTATTAGATATGTAATGTTTTGAAAACAGTGTAGTAGAACATGAAATTTACTTTCAGAACTGCGATCCCAATGGACCTCTCATGATGTACGTTTCGAAAATGGTACCGACCTCCGACAAGGGTCGTTTCTACGCTTTTGGACGTGTCTTCTCCGGCAAAGTGTGCACCGGAATGAAAGCGCGTATTATGGGACCCAACTTTGTTCCTGGCAAAAAAGAAGATTTGTACGAGAAAGCTATTCAGCGTACCATTTTGATGATGGGACGTTACGTAGAGGCTATCGAGGATGTTCCCTCTGGTAATTACTGTTTCTTGTTTTACATTGTGTGCCAAGTGGAAAATTTTTAAATGATGATTGTTCTTCACAGACCTGTTCTGAATGAAAGTGAATGACATTAAGAACGGCCAACTGACGATAACCATTCAAAAATTCGTTGGTCATTTTTTTACCAAACGATATTAACACGTTTTCTTATTCGTAGGTAACATTTGTGGTCTGGTTGGTGTTGATCAGTTTTTGGTCAAGACCGGTACCATTACAACTTACAAGGACGCTCACAACATGAAAGTCATGAAATTCTCTGTCTCCCCTGTTGTCCGTGTTGCCGTTGAGCCCAAGAATCCAGCAGATCTGCCGAAACTCGTTGAAGGTGAGAGGCAAAATATGAATAAACTTCTGGTTAAGAATTTTTAAATGATGATAACACTCCTCGGAGCACTGGGTTATGAAAAAACCGTGATTATCGTTGACATTACTTCTGAACAGTTGACAAAATAAATTATTTTTCTGACACGCTAAGGATATTGTGGCTAAATTTGTTTTTTATTTGTTATAAAGGTCTCAAACGTTTGGCCAAATCCGATCCTATGGTCCAATGTATCATCGAAGAATCCGGCGAGCACATCATCGCTGGTGCTGGTGAACTTCACTTGGAAATTTGTCTGAAAGATTTGGAAGAGGACCACGCTTGCGTGCCGATCAAGAAATCAGACCCCGTTGTCTCTTACCGTGAGACCGTATCTGAAGAATCGGACCAGATGTGTCTATCGAAATCACCGAACAAGCACAATCGTTTGTTCATGAAGGCTCAACCGATGCCGGACGGTCTCGCTGAGGACATCGACAACGGCGAGGTCAATCCACGTGACGACTTCAAGGTTCGAGCTCGTTACCTGAGCGAAAAATACGACTACGACGTAACCGAGGCGAGAAAGATCTGGTGCTTCGGTCCTGACGGAACCGGTCCAAATATCCTCGTCGATTGTACAAAAGGAGTACAGTACCTTAACGAAATCAAGGATTCCGTCGTTGCTGGATTCCAGTGGGCAGCCAAGGAGGTACGAAACTTAAAATTATATTCTATCTTGCAAGCTATTGCAAAAACTATTGTCCTCTAACTTAGATTCATCATAAAAAAACTACTTTTATTTCAGGGTGTTCTCTCGGAAGAGAACTTGAGAGGTGTCAGATTCAACATCTACGATGTGACGTTGCATGCTGACGCGATCCATAGAGGAGGTGGACAAATTATTCCAACGACGAGACGTTGTCTTTACGCTTGTCTCCTAACAGCCTCCCCGCGACTCATGGAGCCCGTCTATCTCTGTGAGATTCAGTGTCCTGAGGTCGCCATCGGTGGAATTTATGGTGTACTCAATCGTCGTCGTGGTCACGTTTTCGAGGAACAACAGGTCACCGGTACGCCCATGTTCGTCGTGAAGGCATATCTGCCCGTAAACGAGTCGTTTGGTTTCACTGCCGATCTTCGATCCAACACCGGCGGTCAAGCTTTCCCACAGTGCGTCTTCGATCACTGGCAAGTTTTGCCTGGTGATCCATGCGAAAACGGTAGCAGACCGTTCCAAGTCGTACAGGTAAGATTGGTATTTTTTTTAAATTTTCGAACCACGATCATAACTAATGGCTTTGAGACAATTATGCATTGTCATTTTTAAATTCGTGGAAAATCAATGATTTTCTTAAGTTTAGCGATACAGTATTCAGCGGTATCGTTCGAATAGAAGAAATTACATAACTTTCCATTTTTGTTTTTAATTATTGCTGTTCTTTTAAATCATTCAAAAATTAAACTTTTATTGTTACGATGATAATAAATTTACTATTTTTTAAATATTCTTTCAGGACACGCGTAAGAGGAAGGGTCTCAAAGAAGGACTCCCAGATTTGTCTTCGTATCTCGACAAATTGTAACCAACTCCGTTTCGTCGCACTCTATTTAAATATCTATTTAAATATTGTAATTCAATTAATATCGCTGGAGCGATTGGGGCCGTCACTTCAGCTTTCTTTCGGTGGCTTTTGTTTGTTTTTTAGCATATCGAAAGTTAAAAGAAAGAAAATTGTTGAGACCCCGCGGGGAGCCAAGAAATGAAAGAGAAAATATGAAATCATAATACCAACAAACAAAAGACCCAGAAAGGTAAATCTATTTATCCTTTGATCCTCGCTGGACACACTTGACTCGCTGTAGCCACCTTGTAATGAATTGATATAAAACCTGTAATTTTTTACATTATTTTTTTTATAATTTCAACTTCTGTTAATATTCGATAAGTTTCAAACGAAAATTACGACTGAAATCGAAAGAGCGAGACTCGAAGGGAATGAAAATGGACAAAGATGCACTCGGTAAATGTATTCGTTAATGTGAAGAATACACGAAGAAATTTGAACAAAAATACAAAAAAGGAAAAAAATAATTATAAAAATGTCTTCATCGATTTGTTCGTCCTTCCTCTGAGAACCCACTGGAAATATTACGGGTAGGTATTTCATTAATAATTTTCAAAAACACATTTCCTTGAATTCATAAAAATCGAAATCAATTATTAAAAATAATATATTTTCGTACAGATAGTTCTTTCTACATGAGGTATACGTTCACCTCTACTTTGTTGAAATTCAAAAAAAATTCGACGCATTTCGCAGCCACTCTCACAATCAGCTTAATTTTTACGCAGCTGAGCCAACTCGACGAAATTAGTACACGTTGCTTCCCATGTTTTTCATATATATATATAATATATGTATTTACGTTAACATATATTCATCACGTAAGTGTACACCGTATTGCAAAAAAGAACACTCGATACAAAGGATTAAAAATCTAACATCGGTAATCCCTAAAATGAATATTTAAGAACTTCTAATTTCTAACTTCAACAATCCCCTTATCAACGCTCTGAAAATTGTCTTTGAGATATCAACATCTGTCAGAGGTGTCGCAATATTTACAACGAAGAGCCAGTTTCTTCAATATATCGTTTTTAGATTGGACTTATTGTGTTCTTGTAAATTCCGGCGAGCGATTGTGCTGCTAGGAGAATTATGTCTCTTCTGGAAACGCCAGTCAATGCGTGATGCCACTCGTTAGGCGCGACCTGAAGATTTGCTCCCATGAGGCTGCCAGTCGTGATGGAAAATCCGGACCATTTGAGAGGATAATCCTGGGGTGTTGACTCACGAGCAACGGTGACGATTTGGCTCGGAACTGGTGTCATTTGTGTGAATGTCTGAAGATTTACGTTGTTTTTGGGATCGCTGAGAATTATCACGCCGAGGTCGTACCACTTATCGACTCCGACTTCGAGTAAAAAATTTTCAACGGCAACGACGGGTGAGTCTTTGGGGACGTTCGGCATCTGTCGTGCCGCGTTGACGCGTTCCTCGGCGCCTTTGATTCCAGCAGCGAAACCGACCGGTTGCTCAGCCACTGCCGAAGTGTCCACAGCGACGCCGCTGCAAGATTTAAATTGCTCGTTTATAATGAAGAATATTCAGTAAAATGATTCATAATTTTTTTTTAATATTTTGAATAAACAAATGATTTTTGCACTCACATGACCGTGGCCTTCCCGAAAACGCTCTGGAAAGCCTCGCGTATGGGACTGACTTTGACTTCCTTGTTTGACGCGACGATAATATTTATATCACCACCAGAATCTGCAATCCATGTTTCCCAAAAGGCACGTAAATATGTATGGGCATTCACTATCATATTTCTATGTGACTTGAAATTGAAATTGATGAAATTGTCGCGATTTTCTTGTTCACATGTGCATTGATGGATATTATTTTGTTTACATCTTTTTTTAAAGCTCCATGTGAAATGAGAAATGGAAAAAAATTGAAATATTTCCGTGTAGAATTCATTCAAGATAGTTATCCGATTCGTTTGGTCTTTCTTTTCCAAAATAAACTGTACTCCATTATTTTTATCATTGCAATTGTCAAGTTCGCGTGGAACAATACACGGAGTTTTAGATGCTAAGTCGATATGTTCGTTTTTCTTTGCACACTTATTCACAGCTACGTTGAGTTTCACACGAAAAACGAAGATGTTTTCTAAGACTGCAGAGTTGCTCTAGTTTGATTAAAAATAGAATAGTAATATACACAAACTTTCCACGAGTGTGTAAAGGCACAGGAAGGGGAAGAAAAAGAGGAGGGATAAAAATGTCATCGGTCATAACGTTGACTTTGAGGAAACGTAAAAATAGAAATGTTTATAAAATTAAAGAATGTAAAAAATTTTGGCATATCTGTATAGATTGAATAAAAAATGGATTGTCAAAAGTTCCTTTCTTTATATATCATTCGGCCATACTTTTTTCATACATAAAAATGCACTTTCTTCATTTTACACGATCTTTTCATGAGCAGAGTATTTTTAAAGTTATGTTAATTTTTTTAAAAGGAGCATAACTTTAGAAATAATTCGTTCGCATAACTATATGGAAGTTGAATGTGAAATTCAAAAATTTTTCCTATTTTGTTGAACATGGTAATAATTTGATGGGTAATTGAGAATCATTTTTCTGTAGTTACCTTGAACGTTGTTAAAATGAGGAAAATGCTTTACCATCCCTTGGGAAGTTTATGGAATAATGAGGATTTCTACTCACAAATGAACTCACGCATCTGAGGGTCTAGAGTTGTGATCATGGAATTGACGCTGCTCTTGGCTTTTTCAGCCACTTTGCTGAGAACATTGCTATTGGCGACAGTTTCTTTTACCCAGGAGAAGAGAGAGCTCGCTCCAGAGTTGTTAGGCTCTTGCTCAGTCTGGATGACATTTTCTTCCTCCGGAGCAGCTTCTATGCTGCTGCCTCTTACTTTTGTCTGAATTGGTGGGGTTGCTTGAGGCTGTTTCCTGACGGTATCCTCAATTTTTTCAGCTTCCTCGGCAGCTTTTTCTTTGGCAACTAAGAGTTCCGAAGGTCTAGAAATGAAGCTCGGCAAAGCTGTAGGTGGAGCAACATTCGAGAGTAAATTCCCAGTTGAAGTTGAAACGCCGAGAGGTGATGTCAGCAAGGAAGCTGACGATGAGAGGCTGCTAATTGATTCTGGGTGACAAAAAGTAATGACTTCATTAATTTTATGAAAATTTTAGCGGACGAAGCAAAACCGATATGAGCAGGTGAGAAAAAAAATGGGATAGAAAATAATAAAAAAATTAGCGATGTTAAAAAAAGACGTAAGAAATAACAGATGGCGTATAATTGGAAAATTGCCATTGTGATAATAATACGAGTGCTAATTGAAATCATATGGCGGAGTTTCACTATTTAGATTTAACATGACGTTAGGTGACAAGTGCGTCAAGAGTGCTTGTTTTTTATCTTCTATTTTTCTAACCAGTTTTTCCTGCCTCCCCAGATATCAAAACTTCGTCAATTTTCTTCTCCACAAACTCAAACGTCGATTCACCATTAGATTCATCAGTCATGTTGATGCGTCGTAATGTTATTTGTTTGAACACAGAACGTATCTAATTTTTCCTTATCGAATCGGTTTCTTTTAAATAACCAAATATTTTTATGTAGAGGTGATGAGAGTTTGTTAGCAAACAAGAAAACAGCCCAGGAGAATGGCCTACAGGTTTTACACTGTCATAACGGAGAGCGGATAGTGAATAAAGAGATAACGAAAGTAAACGTTTACACAATAGTAAGATCGGTAAGATAGAGATTTTTCTCGAGATCACTGACCAGTCGATAGAATAGTTTGTCGTCGGTATTGCGAGCTTTTCTAAAATGCAGAAAGAATGCGCTGTGAACTCAAAAAAATGTGCTGGCGCCACTCTTTCAGTTTATTTCGAATCGAGCTGATCAGTTCGGAGCTGCTCCAAAAATGTGTCTTTTGTCTGCTTTTTTGTTAACATTTGAAACTTTCATTTACATTTGAAAACGAAAAAATTGGGAATTAATTATGAAAGTAAAACGACGTCGATTTATTCAACGCCACGTGAAAGTTAAGGTTTGATTTATCAAATGTTCATATATTTCTCTGTAAGCCCAGAATTATCAGTACGTATTATATTTCTCTGTATTTACATAAATAGTACAATCAACAACTCTAAATTGAGTAAAACTGCGTTGTAACGGTGGACGATTGCATTTCGATCTGTCCCATTTTAAACTGTAAACGATTCAACCATCTCAAAAGAACTGCATTCGATTCTCGTCTCTTCGAAATAAAATGGTCAGCCATTTTGATAGGAGGAAAATTTCTACAGTTTTGAAGTCGTACTTGTAGGTGTCCAGGGAGCTGAAAAAAATTACGTATATGCTTAGTTATCAGTTATCAGACTGACATTTTAATTCTTTTTCATTACCTGAATATGATGAGAAAATAGAATTGGACTCCACAGGGGTAACAATTTGCTGAGTAGAATAGACCTGCATTCCAACAGAGCTTCCAAAAGACTCAAAAAATGAAGATTCACCATTTCCGCTAGCTGCAAATTAAATTACATTTATACAATATAGAATAATACTTTGGTATATTGCTCAATGTTTACAAAACTTACGACTTTGGACGTTGAAACTAATTTCAAAATTGACGGTGTCACTTTTCCCCAAAATTCTAACAAGATGTTCATTGTTATATGATGACTTTCGCTGTTCGATGGATTGTTCTTTGAAATTTCCTCCAAATAAACAGTCCATAGCTATAAGAAAAATAAAGAATGTTAATAAACAAACTTTCAGATAATATCAATTGCTTTTAAAAAATTAAAATTCTTACCTGGCAAAGAATAAAGGCATGATAGAGGGAAGACATTTGAAGAACTGAAGTTTTGGATTGCTCTGGAAAACCAGAGATTATAACTTGTACGTGATCAGCTACATGACAAGAAACTTCTTGAGGTATCGGCTGGGCAACTGGGAGAGGTGGTCCATGAGTATGGGGATTGCTCGTTCCAGCGAACATTGCTGTGTGAGTTAGGGAGCCCAGTAATACCCAAGACAGGAGCCTAATGTGGCCAATGCAGTCCACATATTCTCGAGCTCTAAAATGAAAAAATTTTCAAAATATTTATGGATAAGAATTGAAAAAAAATGTTAACATTTTTAAACGTATATAAATTTTTTTTTAAATTTATGTAAATATTATTATTTAAATAAAATTAAAATTAAAAAAAAATAAATAATATTATTTAAAGCATATTTCAAAATTTACCCTTGTTGCAACATGGATGGTGCACTGTATAACCAAGGAAGATATCTTGCAACTGCTCTATTTTCTCTGTTATTTCCCCTTGTTATATCCAGAGCAACATATTGTGCAAATCCACATTTTAACATTCCTCCAAGCGTATCCTCATTTAAGCCAGCCTGCAACCCTTTGCTGTAGCTCTGCAAATATTTTTTAATGTTCTTATTTATTCTGCAAAAATCAATTGTACTCTAATAAAACTGCATATCCTTACCTTAATTTTGCTAACAGTGTGAAAGTCACCCAGAAAATCGAGAACATCCGTAATTTGCGATCTTAAGGATTCCGAAGCGTTTGTGTTGTAAATCGGCGAAACTTCGGTGTGAATGTTCTCAAGGGCGATTGTCGTTGGAAGGGTCCCACCGACGTCCTTCACATTAAAAAAAACTTTTAAAGGTAATTCTACTGGTACATTTATAAAATTTTTGATAAAGTTAAAATTAAAATGATATTTCATATGAGATTTGACAAAATTGTAGAAAAAATCGAACCTGGAGGACGAAGTGCAGCAAGAGCAAAAAATTATTATCAGGGATTGTAGTCTTGAATTTCATGGCCTGGACGAGTTCAAAAACGATGGTTCTAGCTAGCACGTGTTTATCGCGATCACGAGGGAAGCTGCGATGGCAAAGATAGCACAGGTCGGTCAGGTACGAATATTTCATGGTGGAATTTTGAATGGCGTAGCTGAGCACTTTGGAAAAAGGGTCGAGTATGCCTTTTGACTGTTGAACGCCCTGGACCTTGAGAATCGAGACCATTATTCTCAACAAAGGCGTCACGTCCTCGATCGACGACAAGAGCAAAACGATTCGGCGGAACAGTCCGTCGAATTGCGTCAATAAGCCGCTCCAGGTCGTTGCTCCTGGACCGAGGCCAGCCTCCAGTGGAAGGCAGTCCAAATAGCAAGCTATATTGTGCAGAATTATCGGTAACGATTCAACCGGTAACGATTTTTTTCCATTTAGAGTCTAAAAAGAAAATTATGCAAATTATTTATTTAAACTTTTTCTTATCAAATATTATAAAAATTAAATGAGCGTCTAATTATAATTTAAAATGTTACCTCGAGAAGTAATTGCAGAGGAGCGATTGGATTTAGTTCGTTGAAATCGAGCAGAGCCTGGGCAACGCTCTTGAAAAATTGCTTCCTTGTTTTTTCTATAAGAAAAATAAATTCGAGATAATTAAAAACGTAAATACTTGTAATTTTCACAACATTTATTATTTATTTTCTACGTTCGTTTTAATATTGTTTTTACCGTTGATGTGAGTTTGAAACATCTGGACGAAAATTCCATTTGGTGCTAATTGATGCAAGACGCATCGCAAAAATTGATGGGCGACGCTCACTGCGCCTCCTGGCAAATGCATATTCGTTTCATTTTGCCAGGGATACATCGCGTTAAGAGCAACTCTGAAAGGTAATTAATTTAATTAAGATAATATATAATTTATGAAAAATAAAAAAATAACTCGAATTACTTTGTAACGATTGTGAGAATTTCCGGTAGCATTG
The DNA here is from genome assembly GCA_030522605.1 of Cremastinae sp. B BG-2022a. Classification (NCBI taxonomy): domain Eukaryota; kingdom Metazoa; phylum Arthropoda; class Insecta; order Hymenoptera; family Ichneumonidae; species Cremastinae sp. B BG-2022a. The sequence continues at coordinate 17,825 of JAPYYX010000497.1, read as the reverse complement.
GAGCGGCCAATGAAGGCTCTCGGTGTATGAAAGTCCCCAACGTTATTATACAAAGTCCCAGTTCTTCATCGGAATATTCTTCTCTTATCGTCCCGCATTCGGAACACCTGAGGATTTATAAAAAAAAAATTTTTTTATGTACAATTTTTTTCATCAATTTTATTATTTAATTTGTGCATGAGTTTTTTAAAATTAAATCAAAAAATATTAACCTCTCGTGAATGCAGTCATCCCCAGTACGAAACAAGCTCTGTTTTAGATTAAAATCTGCGTGACATGCTTGCTGGGCCATTGGATCCAAATTCGGTTGAGTTTGGGGTCCGGACCTGGAAAAATAGTAAAATGGATATCAATACCTTTTGAAATCATAAAAAAACCATATTTTTAGTATTCCTAACTAACCACGAATCCATTCTTCTTGTATGGCCGATAACATGTCCCGATCCGCCGCCTATTCTTCGCGATCTGTCTCGATGCATTCTTGAGTGGTCCTTAAAGTATTAATCACCATGGTATAAAAAATGATATGCAAAAATATTTAAAATAATACCTTACATGGCATATTTTTTTAATTAATTGAAAATTTGGGGATTTCAAATTATAAAGAATTCTCTTTATCTACATTTTATTATCGTACCTTAAATTTCGATTTTTTCTCGTGCTCGAGAAGACGAAGGCAAAAATCGTCGCTCTCAATTGTGGGCGGTGGAGATTCCAGAGCGACTTGCTTTATCAATCTTCTCGGACTGGTCGATCTGCTGGACGGAGCTTCGTTGCTCGGCAGCAAATTCGAGGCTGACTGTAGAATTGAAAAAAACAATAAATAATCAATTTAATTTAGAGTAAAAATAATTCACAGAGCAAAGTTTTAAATTGAATTTACCACAATTTCTGACGAGATACTGTCCTGTTTTTGCGGATTCGAAGTTTCTTTTTCATCGCCAGCGCCATCGCTTGTAGAGTGCGGAACAGAATCTAACAAAAATTCATAAAATTATAAGAAAATTTAATATTTTTCTATACATAGTTTATTTTTTCTGTTTCCACTTCCATTAAAAATTTACCTTCGATTTCCGGTACACCGAGAGCTTCGCGAACTCTCTCTACCAGTCCGGAAACGCATTCTCTGTGCGGTCCCACGGGCAGGAGTCGTTCAGGCATCGGGAACTCCAGTTGCGAGATGCTTCGAGGACTCGTTATGTCGCTCGAGGCGCAAGTCTCGCTGTCCTGGTCAAACGATGAATCTGCGCATTTGAAAATATTTTCTTGTACTTTTTTTTTAACTTGACATTCTTTTCCTCAATAAAAAATATTTATCGGACTTACTGACGGTCAGGACGTCCATTTTTGACAAAGGCGATTCGGGTGATCCGTAAGCGTCTTCACATCTGAGAATCCTTTGAGTGTTTCGTGGAACTTGAAATAAAATTTAATTTATTAAAATTAATAAAACATGAAAAGAATTCGAAGAAATGATTTATAAGGTGATGTTCAAGTATCGTGTATCGTACAAAACCGACCTTTGCTATTTTCTCTGAAAATAAACATTTTTCGGAGAAAAAAAAAGAACCACGTTTTGTTCTCTTTCCATCAAATAATAATGTGATTCTCTTGTTTTTCCTAAAATATCGAAAATCTCTGAGAAAATAGCAAATCCAATTTCCATTTGTCCCTCTCGCACTCGTAGGGGTTCATCTATCGTCCAAAATCGAATTTTGTTATTTTCTCTGAAAATATACATTTTACGAAAGAAAAAAAGAATCACGTTCTTCTCTTTCCATCAAAGAATAATGTGATTCTCTTGTTTTTTCGAAAACATCAAAAATCTCTGAGAAAATAGCAAATCCGTTTTGCATCTGTCCCTCTCTCACTCGTAGGGGTTAAACATCACCTTAAGATGATGTTCAAGTATCGTGTATCGTGCAAAATCGATCTTTCCTATTTTCTCTGAAAATAAAAATTTTTTGAAAGAAAAAAAGAATCACGTTGTTCTCCTTCCATCAAATAATAATGTGATTCTCTTGTTTTTCCTAACATATCAAGAATCTCTGAGAAAATAGCAAATCCGATTTTTATTTGTCCCTCTCGCACTCGTAGGGGTTAAACATCACCTTAAATAAATACATGACGAGATAATAAAAGTCAAAATAGTGTATTTAGTACAAAATTTGTCGAATACGTAATTAAGGTAAATTCTTTTTACCATTCGTGCGTATCATAGTGTTGCCAACAGGTAACAATCTCTCGACCATTGGGGTAACCATGGCCGGTTGTTGCGCATTTCCTATCCAGACAGGCTGTTGACCGTTATCCGTGCTCGTGATCTGCGACGAGACCGAGCTCACGGCCGGCGAACTCGAATCGTCGCTCCCTACTGGGAATTGTGACGGTGACATCGGTGACGTCAACGGAGTCGTGTGGTCGACATTTTTCTGACGTCCTATCTGTTGCTTCGGGTTAGGTGATTCCAGCGTTACCGAACTCGTCGGGCTCAGTTTTTCCTTCGGTAAAGAATCGAGCCTGCAAGACGGATAAGAAAAATGCATAAAATACAAAGTAAAAAATAAATAAAAAAGCAAAGTTTTCATTTTTTAATTAATTTTTTTAAAAATGTAGTGATAAAAAGAATTTTTTGAATTTGAAAAAATGTCAAGATGAAAAATATTAAATTTTCAAAACATTTGTTTCTTTGCCTTTGGAGTTGTCCTGTGGTTGGGGTAACAGCGAGGGAGTTGTTTCGACTAGTAGATTTGGAAGACTTGTCCGTTGCGGCGTCGCTCTTGTCCATCGGCGGGACGATCGCTTTCGGGGACGGAGAGATCTTGGATTGAGAGTCGGGCGGTCCGGAGAGGAGGGTGCTGGCCACCATCATTTTCACACCCTCGTGTACGCTCCATTTTTTATGAAACGTACTTCCAATCCCCTGAGAATCGTATTTTAAACTCATGAAGTGCTTATACTAAGAAAATTAACTCAAATTCTTCGCTATTTGTCAAATTAACTGCAGCGATAATATCAATTGATATTCAAATCTTTCTAAATGACACAAATATCAAATTATCTTATTTTTATCTATATCTGTAGAAAAATAAAAATTTTAATGTCACTGATTAGATGAAGAAAATACGAACGTGAGAAGAATCGTCCTCGTTGCCGAGAAACCAGGTCGGCCTCGTCGCAACGGAGTCCTGTCTGGGTCGCTCGGTCTCCTGATACTCGTTTTTTCCCTGAGACGCGCCTGTCATGGAAACGATCGAGGGTCTCGCGGCTCGGAGGAGCGTCCCGAATTTCCCGACGACGGCCTCGCTGTCCTCGATCTCGCCGAGGGAACCGCCGCTGCTCCCGTGCAGTGTGCTGTCGGATTTTGGACTCTCGGGTATTGCCGCCAGCTCGGATTCCGTATCGTCCGCATTGATCGAGTAGCTTTACCCCCAATGCGTTACACAGTAACGAAAATTTAAACAAGCACATCTACGTTAAACGAAGCGCACGCATTTTTACGAGGGAATTACGAGACGGGAAAAAATAATACGGAAAAATATTCAGAGCGACTGGGAGCGAGAAAGTGGAAAAAATTTTTTGGTGCGTGTGCTCTTTGAATAATACGAAAGTAGAATCAATATGAAAATAAAACTTCAACGAAAAATTGCGGGACTTTTACAGCGAATAAAACAAAAATGCAAATTAAAATTAACGAGAGTAAAAAATTATCGGTAAAATATTTCCTTTTTTCGAACAATACCGAATTAAATATTTTACCGGTTTGAAGCAATCCTCTAGAGTAAGGTGGTTACGATCATAAACAATAACAATCTTCTATTTAAAGTGTTTTCGTAAATATCGAATTTTTATGTGAAACTAAAGTGCAGCTAAGATTAGAAAATTAAGATGAATTCGTGCAAAATTTTATATGTGGATCATTCATTGATAGGAGAGTTACGACTAAAATCCGAAAAAGTATTAAATGTGAAAAAGTGTCGAGAGAAAAATTACAATATGCAATGAAAAAAATATTGAAAAAATATAAATAAGAAAATTATTTAAAAAATGTACTACACGCTTGCAATAATCCCAGATCCCACATGATATTGCGAATTCATAAATTATCCGTCAGTATTAATATCATTTTTATGAAATATCGACACATATAAGACGATTAAATATTTCAACGCAAAGGACCTTGATTGCTTGTTCGGGTAGAAAGAAATTGGCAGAGTTTCCTCCCAATGAGTTGTCATCGTATGAGCTTGTCCGCTCGCTGGTCCAGGACTTCGTTGGTGAACGGACACGATTGGCTGTCTCGTGGGTGGGCTCTCACTGTCCATTTCACCGACTGCGTTCATCACGAGATCGTGATCCGCGCCGAGAGAAGGCTGAGAGACGTCTGAAATTATTTTTTACAATAATAATAATTTTTTTTAATTATGAAATGACGTCTCCCATATTGCTATTGCTATTTGTAATTTGATTGTTTACTTATTAATTTGTTTATTTAATTAATTGAATTTAGTTCAGTGCTGAATTTTTACCTCGCGACCTTGAAGGTGGGCCTCCCATCACCACAGTGGCTGGGATTCGTTTGCATTGATGATGTTGAGAGTCCAAAGTGTTGAGAACGATTTTGACTAAAGCCTGAAGTTGACTACACCATGGTTGTTGTCCATATTGACACTAAAATTATTTTATTTAAATTTTCAATATTTTTTCACTTACTGCAAAGTGCATTTTTTTATTTACCTTGTAGAGAATAACTAGAAGAGACATGAGCCAGGATCTTCGGATATTTGGTTCCAAATACCATAAACTGTAGGTCGGAGGTTGATGATCCGAGGGAGGAGCTTTTTGCGGTGGACAAGGGCAGTGTTGAAGAATCGCGAGAACAGGCGGGATCATTACCCATCCCATTACATGGTTTTGGTCCAGAAGTTGAGGTAGATTGGCAATAAAGACATTGAAGACTGGAGACACTCTGCAAAAAAATATTAAATATTCGAAAAAAATATTATCCCGTTATTTCGTAATTTTTTGATGGTATGAATGTTTCAAACGTGAAACAAAAGTGAAGAATATATTTTTTAAAATTACCTCAGACGAGAAGGCAAGGTATGAAAAGTACGTTCAATTTGGTTATAGCCCAACAAAAGATACAAATGTCTCAGGACAATGCCCTGACTTTTTGAAAGAGGTTTCTCATCCGTTGGATAAGCCTAAAAATTATTAACATTAAAACATATAACATTATAAAAAAATTCAAAATTTGTCTCAAATGTAATAAATTCTTTCACTACCTGATCAGGTCTGGACAAAAACTGCATAAGAAGAAAAACGAGAAGATGCATAGTTTCCTTGTCGGATTCTTCTAGATCGACGATCTTCAGAGTAAAACTCGGCAAGTTTGTTGTTTCCTCAACCATGTTGAGAGAATGCACGTGTCCATCTGCAATTTTTATTTGTTTTAATAGCCGTCAGAAAATACACAATATATTCTCGAAAAAAGTTCAAAATCGATTTTAGCATAAGCCTTAAAAAGCTATTTTATTTTTTTAAGCTATTATCAAATTTATACTTATTTGGAATCGTAAAAAATTGAAATTTTGAAAAACAATTTGATGAAAATGCTCCATGAAAAATGTAATTTCATGAATTAAAAAAATTGTGAAATATTCTTAGTCATTCACATGCCATACTACCATGCAAATAAAATTTCAGCCAAAACTTTAAATTCTACTAGAAGAAAATATTACAAAAACTAACTGTATCTGAGATATCTAAAGAAAATTACAAATTTAAGCAAAAAATAAATTGATATGAATATGAATATTTGTACGTGAATTTATCATGAAATTGTAAATGGGCGATGCACTTTGAAAATTGTATTATATTCATAATTAATTCTACTGATTGTTTAAAATCGTATTTTGAGTGATCATAAAAAAGTTTCCCCTCAAAAATGTAAGTCGGTTAGCCAAAATTATTTTTTCTCTGACTCAGGACTTACCATTGTGAAATTTTTACATTTATTTCCCCGTATTCCTTCGTTCAAATTTGCTTCGTAGTGTTTCGTGATTATTAATTAAATTACGAATAGGTAGGTTTCGAAAGCAATTCTTTCGTGTCCAAAAACAAAAATCGAAATATTCGATTTTTGCATCGGAGCACAAAAAAAATATTTCCAAACTTCGATTTAGAATACATTAAATATTTATGTTTTTTTTTTTTTAATTTAGACATGTATAGAGTACAAATATTGCAACCAGCTATGCTAAAGCAAACCACACTACACTACCTTGTATACTGTTATTAGGCGGGGTGGAACCAAGCAACTGACCCAGTCCAAATCTGGAGCTCTTGCGCTTTAGAATCGGAGCTGACGATTGTCGACTGTATATTTTTTCTTTCTCTATAACATTTCCGCCACGGTAAAAAAAAATTCTATGATTTTTAGGGTCAATAAATAAATAAAAATAAGGTGAACGTAAGGTATAAATATTTTGTTTTGAAAAATAATATTTGATATTTTTTCAAATAATTTTTCGTTGGAAAATTATTTTCATTGTTTGAAAACACGAAGTATTCGTGTTTTTGATGATAAGTGGTTGGAATTTAATCATTCATTACCTTGCTTCGTGTCCTGGCGTGGTATGATCGAAGCTGGGGCTGACATCGTTCGCTTGTAAGGCCATTTCGTTCCAAAACTCGCGCTGAGCGTTTTCACCGAGCTCGTCCCGCTGCCATCCGACTGCGAAAGCGCTTCCTGAGCTCGGTGCAATTTTCTCGCGAACAATTCGCTGTTCAGATCGGTATTGCGAAGATCTGAGGAAATTGTGATTGTTATTATAATGTATTGTATTAAAAGAAATTATATATTAGGAAAAAGGTCAGAAAACGAATTTAGTAAGTTAAAAAATGATGAAATTACCTCGAAGATAAGCAATTTCACCAGATTTTTCCAAGTTAATTTGTGCCTCGAGGAAGAGCGTGTCGAAACGATTTAAGAAAAACTCCCAAGTCAGTATTCGACGATCGCTCAGACTGTTGTGAAGCTGGTAAAGCGATTGGAGGACCATCGGCCTGTCGACTATCACTGAGTCGAATTGTGTCTCGAGACACAAAATTAACGACTGCAACGAAGAAAATTTCACAATTAAAAAAAGATTACACAATACAGGTTTAGTACAAATATTTCTATTTTTACCATTTAAAAAATAAACAAATTTTTTAAGGACGACTTACGCGTATCGCGGTATCGTGAATCGTTCCGAGATTCAACGTAGCTCTTTGGGCAACGTAAACATTGCTGTCATCCATGCTGCTGATGATGTAGCAAAATGCATTGGCGAGTGCTGCCTGAAGACTCAGAACATTTCGAAGAGGCGTCGAATCCATAAATCTCGCTATCAGTGTCACCCTTTCCACTGCAAAAATGTTCAAGACGTATTTAAATAAACTAAATAAATTAACGTAATTTAACGTAAATAAATTAACTGTACATAAAATGTGTTCTTTATAAATTCAAAAATAGTTTGTGAATTAGTAATTCTTTTTTTTTTAATTTTGCTTCTAACCTGCTACGAAACGAACTCGCCAATCCGAATTGTGAAATTCCTCTTGCACGAGTCGCCAAAAAGTATCCGTGCCACAGGTCAATGTAACGCAATGCAGCAAGAGCGGAACGGCAACTTGGGCGATGTGAGAGTGTTCAGCATTTAACAGCTCCCACAAACTGTTACAAAAAAACATTTAAAGTTGCCAAACCAAGTTATTATTTTAGTTATAGTTATTATTATTATTATAAATTATAGTTATAGTTATTATCAGTGATTATTTTCACTAAAAATTTTATTTATTTATTTTCTTTGACTTACTTTTTAATTAGTAAATTCTCTTGACACCAAATGAAAAATCCTTGATGCTCCTTCGAGGCTTGCGTAAAAGCGTCTCCGTGGAGACACAAAATATTCAAGGATTGGAGCATGTAGTACAGGATATCCGGTTTGTCGACAGTCATTAATTCCTGAAAAGCGGTTAATTACAATTCATTGTTATTATTATTACTATAGTATTATTATCATAGTAATTCAATTAATAATTGTTGGTTTTTAAGAATGATAATAATTATTACTTATAATTTATAATTGTATGGAAAGTGATTGATGTCGAAAAAATTACCTTCAAAAGTTTGTGAATGTACTGAAGTTGTTCTGGCAACTCCTCGATAACGAAACGAAATTTCCCGACCGTCGTGTGCCAAAAATCGTCCAGCTCGTTCTCGGGACTCAGACTCACGGGTTGATCATTTTCACCAATGAGATGAGGCTTCGCTATGCTGACTGTGGCGGTTGCTGTCAAAAAGTTCGATCACAATATTTTACTTTTTAAACACTAAAAAAAATTTCTATTCAGGTTCATAAAATTTAATTAAAAAATCAAATTTTGGACTCGATTTCGACAAATATTTAATGAATACTGTCAGAATTTGATTTAATAAAATAGCATGACAATAAAATAAAAATCTTGTAGGCCGTTACAGTTTTATTTTTAAAAATGAATGATCCTATCGGTTGTCAAAATTGAATGAAAAAAAAACGTACCAACGTCGCTTTCGGAAAGCGTGACGGCTCGAGCAACGGCAGGCATGACGCTCTCGGTCGGAAGGATCGCGGCGAGATCGAGCTGCTCCGAGACTGTCTCTACGGTCGCTGTCATGATCTGTTCGAAGAACTGATATAAACGATCAAAATAATGGGATCCTTAAGCGACAGTGTAGCCTACCGTATCCTCAATCGCTCATTGTTTCTCGCCGGAATGTGTTTTTTGCAGGCTTGCGTGCTTGCGCGGTGTGACACTTTTTTAAAAAACAGAGACACGCAGTGACAATCAACACCAAACGAGAAACACTCTCCGGCCACAGCGACTTGGCACGAATTTTTATAAAAATCAAAAATTACACGATTATATACACATTAATCAACAATTTAGTATTTGCGTATACATTCACGATTATAAAAAAAGAACATGTTCATATCAATATACAGATATATATTTATATATTCAGAATATTTTCATGAAAAATTCGAGATCGAACGATCGATACTTACATGCGGCATGTGTACGAGAACACCTCCGACCGAGTGCATGTCAGGGGCTGGAATATTTATCACGACGTCGGGTTTCGCTTCCGATTTTTTCGTCGATTCCGGTGGACTTTTACGTCCTTGCTCTTCGACGGATTCATCAACGATCACCTGGGTAATTATTTTCATTTAATAAAATATTTCATTTTTATGAAAATATATGGCATGACAAGAATTTTTTTCCGAATCGACAAATTTGATCCTCACAATTCGCAAAGCAAACTCACGTCGGGGGGATAAGCGGGATTTTCTGGTGCCAAATATATGATGAGCTGCAAACACAGCTGATGCCAGATCACCCTCGATTCGCAGTAAGTGCACTCGCTGTCGGCTTTGCACACGTGACAATCGTTCCAGTTAGCGGCCACTATGGATTTCATCAGATGGCACGCGTCTCGGCATACCCACGTGTTTATTCCCGTGTGTTTGTCGATGTCTTGAAGTTCCATCTTTGTATGAAAAAATCAAATTTTTGTGATGAAAAATTTGAAAAAATCGATTTTTTAGATTTTTTATCGAACAATTATTATATATTTTGAAAATTAATTACTTGTTTGAGTAAAACATCCAACATGAGAATACAGCACGAGAGATTGAGCTCTGCATTCGTTGTAAATTCCATGTGTCTTGGATTTGGCGCCGTGTCGTCTGACAGCGGTGACGACTGGCCGGAATCATTTTCCACGACGCGACCTTGAATATTATTTCATTTACCACAAATTTTTGTACTATAAAAAAATATTAAAAAATAACATTTTTTATACATTTTTTTGCCTGACTTACAGACATTGTTGCGATCGTTTGTTTCACTATTTTTTCTTGATTTGAAGGCTTTTTCATCAAAATCTGCAGCATTCGTGGCATGCATCACGGCAACTCCATCGCTGAACATCGAGAAAAGTTGCGACAGTGGAATCGTAATCGCGAGCATCGTCAACGTTTGGAGCCAGTTGAGTGCCTGTTCTTGCACTTTCGCGCTCGTATTCACGAATCGTTTTGCCACAAAATTGTACATTTTTTTGGCATCGAATCCCAAAGGACTCATTTCAGGATCCAAAATTTTACTGAAACGTAAAATAAATATATTTATATTATTTATAAACAGAAACAAAATCGAAAATTCCAGATTATAGAATTTACGAAATTCTGAAACATAGTTTGATTCGGGACAAATTTTAAATATGTAAATTTGATGAGCCCAAAATATTACCATAAAATAATCTTGAGTTCTTGCAACTCGTTTTCTGGCACGTCGTTCACCATCGCTTCCATCCAGTGGGGCATTACGTAATCCCAAACATCAGGAGTTATAACTTCATAGGGGACGAGGCAAAAAAGTCGATTAAGACCGTCTTTCAAGTGCGACGTTCTAGAGGCGAAAGTTTCCCTGTTGAAAATAAACGAAAGATATTCAAAACAGATTATTTTATTCTAGTCTTTTTAGTTATTTTATTTTATTTTATCATTATTTTTTTCATAAAATGTTACCAATGACCACCAACTCTGACGTAATCAGCCGGATGTGGCAACAAACAAGATATGAAGACCTGATAATGCGTCTTCATTACCTCGGACAGCCAGCCACAAACGTACTCTGTCTTCAATTTCTCCAGAGTACTTTCCGCTTGACCTGTAACGTGTCAATGATTTGTCAAGTACACGACCAAAAAAATCGTTTCACACTTAAATCTGCCACAGCTACAGGCTTTGTAAAAATTTACCGAGGAACATTTAAACAATTTTCCAAACACTACATACAAATTACAAGCTGTAAAAATAACTCTCATTCAACGATAGTTTGGATTTCAATTCGCACATTATCGTCGGATCTGATCTTTACAGTTTATTCGATTTTGGTACTAATATTTCGAAAATCAGAGAATTTATCAAATATATGTATGTTCCTCATCGCCAAAAGAGCGATTTCGATTTTGAAAATCTTTCATCGTTTGTGCCAGAAGTGGCCTACATTTTTTTACTCGATGCATAGAACGTCAAAAAATGTCAATTCTTTTTATTATTCATGATAATTTCATCCGGCGTGGAAGTACATCTCGATTTTTTTTAACGTTGTAAACATCGAGTATTAAAAACTAATTAATCGAACTGCCGCATCGCAGACGCACTCCTAATTCAATTTTTTTTTTGAAAATTCGACATTTTTTATTTTTTTTTTTGTCAACAATTCGAATTATTAGTGAATTATTTTCTAAACGTCAAGTTCAACACATAGAGAGTGTGTGCGTGTCAAGTGCATGAATAGTCCCGTGTGAGCAACGTCATATCGATGTTCTTACACACTCACACACATATGACATCGAGATATAACACACAGACAGATATACGCATTTGTACACATGTACACAGAGAAACGAAAAAAAAAATTAAAAATAAAACACCATTGAACGAATTTTGTTCTCGATTCCTGAGAGTGGAAGACAAAGTATTAATAAGAATGAAATTTCAAAGTCGAGTAGAATGTGCCTACGATCGCGGACGGTTTCATCGACTCCACGTCAAAATTTTATCAAAAAATAAACTTTTAAATGAATTTACTAAAATAATTAAAAATTGGCTTTTGACACAATGTTTTTTAAAACATTATTAAATTTCTTTAATAGTTCCACCAAAATAATGAACGAAAAAATGATTTTAAAATTTGAATTCGTTTCGAAAAAAAATGGAGTGTAAATTTTGATATTATTTTGAATATAAAAAATATTTATTAAGATAATAATTATGAATGTCTATACCACAAGTATGAGTATTTTGGAAAGAATTTTTTTTAACGTTATAAATATTAGAGAATGAGTAAAAAAGTGTGGAAATCCAGAATGATAAATTTCGACGTGGTGCCGTTTAATCTATATTCTACCTACTTCTACGTCAATAGTGTATGCAAAGTTTTAAATTACCAACAGAAAATATAAGGTGCATAAGGCTTTTTTTAGTACCATCGAAAGAGTAGGCAGTGACATGAAACCAATGAAATAGCATTGATAATAAACGTCCGAGAATTTCTACAGGGGTATCTTGATTCGGTGTACAAAGTCCAACGAGTAGCCAAACCCCATAACGCCCGAGGAGTTGCCTCTCCTCAAGGGACGACGGATCGCACTGTCTCCCACCACCACTAACCGTACCACCGCTTACTGTACCCCCTGGGAAGCCAAGGCTCCCTTTATTAGTATTTATTTCCGAGATGTCTCTGTTACTATCCATACTTAGCGGTTCAGCCTCCTTCAGCAGGCTGGAAACAAATTTACTTCATAAATAAAATCTTTCTTCGAACACCATCAATGATCTCAAGTCATCGATCCCCAAGTTGTCTTCACTAATCGACATCGATATCATATTTCATTTTAGATCATAATTTTTAATCACTTTTACATTTATTTGTTTATTTTTTTATTCAGATTATTTTTAATGTTCGATTGTAATCAAGAAATGGGATTTCTTATTGTTACTTTTCTTTTTTTTTAGAAAATGGAAACTACACTTGCATGTATTTTAGTTTTGTACTATTTTTGGGAGTTTCTAGATCTCTCGTGACTTCAGATCGATTTTAAAAATTGATTTTAACACTATTTTATTATCACTAGATTTATCTACACACAAATATCACACTGAATGATTTTTTATCATTACAGAGTCAAATTAATCAGTGATACGAATGAATTTTCGACGATGACATGCATGGGATACATCGAATTTTACGACAAATCAGTTTTACAATTGCAACATTTTTTCCCATGCATTTGTTTATATTAAATTTCAAGAAGTAGAAAAAATTACATAGATATCAAAAAGGAAAAATTCTATTGACAGTTTAATTTGTGATATTGTTATGTGTGTGTGAGAATTGTGTGTTGTGAGTTATTTTTATACGTGTCTGTAATATGTACTGACAAGAATAACGAATCACGGGGGATAACAAAACTGATACTATCTGACACTTGGATAGGAAAAGTATTTTTTTATCAATGATTTAATTTTTTTTATTTCAACGGATTAGTTTTTTATTTTTAATTTGTTAAAAAGTGAGTTTAGTTGATTTTTAATTGACTGTAGTCTCTCTGGTCGGAGGTGACTTTTGTGTCTTACCAAGCAGGGTGGGCCGGCACTGACAAACACGCAAAGCGAGAAAATGATCCTGCGATCGATCAATTAGTTCATATGACTTTCAATGATAATATATTTGTGAGAAAATTCGAGCCCACTGGATTAGTGAAAAATTTGAATGAACAAATATTGTCCAAAATAAAAAGTGACTCGAAAAATTATCAACAAAATATTTATGCGAATACTCGAGACCACTTTTTCAATTGTAAAAAAATGTCTGGTAATAAATTCATATCAAAGCTCAATTAATCTTTGTTCTCTTTCTGGAGATCGAAAACAGTGGCCTGGAATTCTGTACCGTTTGCACACTCCTAAACGCGTATTTTGTACGCGTGTACGCATGTGCAAATATAATAACCATGAAAAAGCATGCTTACCAAACAATTAATTAGTAAAATCCTCATGTATCATAAAAATACCAACTAAGTATGTCAAAATATGAAAATAGAAAAGAACTTTTGAATAAAAAACTCGCGACCATAATGAATCAAAGTCATAATCCGCAGGTGAGTAAAAAAAGAAATTTCTTAGAATCGAATTAATCAACATTAAACGATACAGCCGCGACTCTAATCGATAACGACAGAGCCATGCACGTTTTCTTCAGCGGATAAATGTCGATAATAATCGATCGGAAAAAAGAAATATATCGGGTGTACAGAAATTTTTTTTACACTCTTATTTTGGAGCGGGAGGTGAAATTCGCTAACCTGACGATCGCCTGGACGAGATAAGTCTGACTTTGTTGATCCATTTGCGATATGTGAGGCAGGGCCATGTGATAAACGTGATCTCCACCACGACGATTGTTGTGACGTATATTGTGACACTGCTGACAGTAACGGATTGGATGATTTCCGTTGTAGCTCGCGCACTCAGTCGAGAAACAAACGCTGATCGCGGATTTGTCGGTCGCTCGGCAATTCTGGATGAACAAAAATATAATTATATTTATTATATGTATCATTTAATTCTTATATTTATATTTATCAAAAAAATTTGTATTTATTTTCGTTTAAATTTACCTTGTTTTCGCAAACCATGGACACTTGTTGCATAAGGTGTAGAATATCGTTAAACATCTGATTAGGATGATTTCGGTGTATCTCATTCGCACACTCGATGCAAAGATACAGCGGTGGCGGCGAATTGTTTCCATAACTTATCGATATCTTGTGATCGTAGCAAACTTTTGCTGCCTCGGCGTTACCGGTGTTTGGGCATTTGTGTCGTTGACAGACGAATGGTGTCAGATCGTCTATAATTTTCAAAAAATGTAATCATTCATATAATCAAAGTATATTTTACGCTCTCATCACTTAAAATTCCAGTTTTCTCAATTTTGATTTAATTTTTTTAATGTATTTTTCAAAATTTTTTTACATAATTTTTTTATGATATCTTTAAATTTACTTACTTGCAAATTTTACGAGAACGGCTCGTCGATCGAAGAGATTTTGGTTGAAGGTAGGCCAGTAGTAAAACAAGAGTTTGGCGGCGGAAGCCCTCGCTGGGGTGGTACCGTAAGCCACAACGCAAAGAATATCCTTCACGACCCCTGGTTTCAGGGCCATCAGACACTCGAGTAATTGGCAATGGTGCGCTGTGTTACCCAACGAAAAAAACAATCGTAAAAAGTAAATAAAAATTATGTCCGACCAAACAGTAGTTTTACCACTGTCAAGTCGACTCTGTACTTACCAGGATTGTTCGAGTATTGGAAGACCATCATTATTACCGCGGCAACCGACTGGCTGGCCTGATTTTCGTTCCCATGAATCGTTTTTCTGGCTGTGAAAATTTTTTTCTTTTAGAAATCCGTTCTCACTTTCTTTTTTACAAAAAACGCTTGTATTTTTTTATTTACTGATTGTGAAGGGTAAAATGTAGAAGCAAAGATAATTGACGATGTCCTGATGCAATTCTACTGGGAAAACTGAGATTGTGCTCGCTGTGAAGTAAGAAATGTTCTCGAGTAGATCCTGCTGGAGAAATGGTATCAAGCAGGCCAGACAATGTAGTAAGGCTTGTCCAAATTCTAAAAAAAATAAAATAAAAGTATTAAAATTATAAATCAAAAATATATAGATTATAAAATATCGGTCTTCATAATTTATAATGAACGATCTTGAAAATAATTAAATTATATTAATGACAAAGAAAAAAATCAATATGTAATTAATAAACAAAAATAGGATAATTTTTAGAAAAAAGTAATCAAAAGTTCTAAACGAACAATAAACAAATTTATACTTACGTATCAAACCCACGTGGAGGTAAGCGATCACGTCCATCAGCTCAGCCAGCGAGTGATAAAGTTTGTTGTACTCCAAACTAGGATACAGAGCCATTCTCTCGTTGTCCAATTCTTGGGATTTCATCAACTCCAATGGCGAGGATTCAACCTCCTTCAAGAGACCTGTCAAAAAAATAATGAATATCAGATTTTTTTTCGTAAATTTAATTCAATTTAAAAAAAAGATAGACTCACAGAGAAGAGTTTGGGAAAAATATTTCACTGTGTTCGCGATGTCAACGCCTGAGGGGGTCGGCTGATTGCCGGAAATCAGGCGCACAGCGTAGTCCTTGAAAGTCCCGAGCTTCGAATTAACTACCAATTGAAAGAGATCGATTAAAACATTAATTATACAGACAAAAATTCTGTCTTCCTTATTTTATAAATTTCATGATTATTATCACTATTATTGTTTTAAATTTATTTTAATATTTATGCGTAGATATTTATTTAATTACTCGCATCAATTACAACGTAACTTACATGATGCTATTCTCGTTCCCATGATGAAATAAATATTTGTACGTTTCAACAAAAAAATCCTTCTCTCATTTTTTCAAATTTTTTTTGGATCCTTAAACAATTATCGATTCTCAAAAATGTATATAGGCCTGAAAAGTGAACATCGCAAACGATCAAAAGTTTAAAAGTGATTTTTTTTTCGAGCACACTCAACTGATCACGTAATCACCGGCTTACCTTTGAGGGAGCAATCTTCGTAAGAATTTAAGTACATTCATCTTGAGAAATATTTGATTTTTTTAGTAACAATAAACAGGTCGAGGTTCCTTTGAACTTTTGGCAAAGAGATAACGCGATGACACTCAAAAATACGCACGCGATTTACGGAAAAATAAACGTGTATTCGAGACAGTGATTGGAAGGGTGAATCACGCGAGGTCCATCCGTAGTCCCGCCTGGAAACTGAATGAGCGCGCACGTCGTATCGATCCGAATTTCCGGTACACCCGCGAAGCGGCGTGAGCTTCTTCTCACAGCTGCGCCGTTCACGACTCTCTGCCAAGATAAATTTCTTTATAAAGAACAAATTGATTATTACTATGAAAAAACTCACGAGACACAAAATTCACATAAATAATTGTTCGAATGATCTAATTAATATCAAATTCCAAAATTTAATTCATTTTTTCGATCGCTATCATTTTTACGAAAATAAAAATGAAAAAATACTCAAGAAATCGTCTTACGAGAAACGGAGAAAAATAATGAACGTGGAAAAATCATAGAATAAATTGATCTGATAAAAATTTAATAATATCTTCAATAACAAAAATGTCGACGGTTCAATTGATTCGTGGATTGATAAAATTCACGAAGCACGCGATAGTTATATATTTAACTCGATACGATGGAGTCAGCTGTGCGACTGGCATTTGGATCAGAATAGCTGAAATAAGTTTTCCGCTGGATCGAATAGCTGGAAGTCGCGTGCTCACGAAAAGTTTTGGCTCATAAAATTAGCTCGACTTTTGCAATGAATTATGACAGGAATTTTATTTTTGGCAAGACTCGAGTAAATTGTCCAATTAGACGTTGGGATGAGAATTCGGTTGACCGACTCGCGGCAAGGGAAAAGTTGATGAGGGGATGACGAAGACGAAAGTGAGAAAGAGAGGGAGGCAGTGACCCCGAGCTTTTTGTAACTGTGTCAGAAGGAAAATCGATACTAGAACGAAAAATACATGACGTTGCACTCCCTATATATGATATATTTATACATAAATGAGAAATATATAAAACGAAGCGAAAGTTTCGTCGGCGATCGATAAATTTCCAAGACGCGCACGTCACTGGGTATATATTAATTTCTTACCAAGAAAAATATTTTATTCTGATTACATGTTTCCAATTTTAGTGAAATTCAAATGAGATCTAAAATTAGTAATATTCAGTCAAAAAAAATTTCGAAATAATGAAGAAAATATTTTTCAAAAATTTATCGTAATTCAAAGATCGAGTAAAAATAAAACTACGAAAAACTTGATAGAAAATTGTTCTTTGTTTATAATTACATAAATTATATTCATTTTTTTATTACCATAAAATACAGAAGAAAACTTTTTCTTGCTTCGAAGCAGAAATGAATTCAATTCCTCTCTTTTTTATAAGTGAAACTATGAATGATCATTGAATGAAATAAAAATTATACTTTGCTTTAAGGAGGAATTATACCTATTTTTAAAATAGTAAGAAAAAGTTCAAATTTTGTAGACGTGTTTGGAAACGGCTAAAAAATCCTTGTGCCAAATTTG
>JAPYYX010000496.1:0-53217 GCA_030522605.1 Cremastinae sp. B BG-2022a | reverse complement strand
ATGACCTTCGTATCACATATAACCTGACCAGTGCCTATTTGGACCTGAATCATTTTTTATATTTTCCTCACAGACTCGCGCCTCTGAGCGACGGTCTTTTATATTTATGAACAAAAAATATAATATTTTATATATTTTAGTGAATACGGTGGTCAGTGTGTATTATGGATAGTAAAATAAATATTTATTGAATACTAGATGACCCGATGACCTTCGTATCACTTATAGCCTGACCAGTGCCTATTTGAACCTGAGTTTTTTTTTATATTTTCCTCGCAGTTTTTCCATGTTTTCTCACCGTTTAGACCTTCCCTGAAGTTCCACAAATATTTCAAGATCAGAATTAGGCAAATTGGTCCAGTCGTTCTCGAGTTTTAGCGAGACAAACGAACGGTAATTCGTTTTTATATATGGGGCATTCCACGCCAAATCGGATGGTTTGGAATTTTTTTTTAAATTTCTATAATTTTTTGTATTTGTTAGTACCGCACAAAAGAGCGTTGTCAGTAAATTTTGGTA
This sequence comes from Cremastinae sp. B BG-2022a, assembly GCA_030522605.1. NCBI lineage: Eukaryota > Metazoa > Arthropoda > Insecta > Hymenoptera > Ichneumonidae > Cremastinae sp. B BG-2022a. The sequence continues at coordinate 52,698 of JAPYYX010000496.1, read as the reverse complement.
TTTATTTGACCACGTGTTCAAAACATATTGAATTTCCAAAAAAATCGTTCTTTTTTTTATTTTTTGCTTATACATAACTTCTAAAAAATGGTCCAAATTCAAATGGTCACCGCATATAAAATTTTAGTTTTATATATAGATTGTGCAATTATATCTCAAATCATGACATGTAAATCATTGATAATGTTATATATTTTTTTAATCATCATTACATATTACATGAAAAAACAGTCACCTCTCAGCCGGATCTTGAGTTGGCGGTACGGTTTTGTCGACCGAAGGTTGCCTCGAACCGACAAGACGAGAATGGGCTCGGGCGTAACGATCCACCGAACTGTCTCGACTCGGTGGTCGCTTGTAGTGGTCTAGCCTGTTAAGGAAGATCATTTTTAAGTTGTTTACTGTTAATTTACCTCAATTTTATAGTACGGTATATATTTCGGAGAACAATTTACACAAAAGGTTCGAAAAAGTTTTTCAAAATGTTGCAACCAATGATTTGAACAATATTTTTAGATGCAAATTTCGAGAATATACTTTCAATGAGATTTTAGAAATTTGTTTTAGATAATGGGTCGAATTAGATTTTGAAAATCATTTTGGATATTCGTCTCTAACCGTGGTGGATCATGTGGTCAACATTGAATTCTGTTGGTTTCAAAAAATCTAAAAATTGCATTGGCACGGATTTTTAGTAGTTATTCCGTGCCCATGTGCAAATGCGAAAAAACGGAAATATTAAAAATTGTTTGTTACGTCTAAGAAAAATTCACCTGTCGTTGAGAGACTGATTGGCCGGTCCGCCAACCGCAGGTCGATCCTGAGGGTTCAGAATCCTCGAATTTCTTCGTATACTCGTCGAGTTTGGTGGCCTTTGACCGTCGTTCGTCATCGTCGTCGTTGTTGTCGCCCCGGGTGGGCTCACGTCGTTCTGATAAACTGGTTGTGAATTTTGTTGCGTTTGCTGTTGCGATATTTGTTGCTGACCGTAACCCTGATTGTACTGGTTTGGTCCTGCTCCGTACTGATTTGGCATCATTGGCGCCTGAAAAATAATTACCAATTTGAACAAAATTTTTATCTAAATTACAAAAGATTAAAAAAAATTTGACAGTTTTTTGGGAGAATTTTCATCAATTTCAATGAAAAGGCAAATTTAACATCCGTGTATCGTGATCCTGTTAAAATGTTACTTAGTTAATAATAATTCGGGACGACGAAATTAAAAAGAAAAGATAATAAACAAATTGTTTTTCAAAAAAACTCGATTTCAAGTTTCGTTTTCGAATCGAGTATACACGAAAATTAATATAATATTTTTAATATTTTAATAGTAACTAATATTTTGAAACGACGAGTCAGTGTTAATGTTCTTAAAATGAGGGAGCCAAAAATTTTTTAAAGGGGAAACAAAAATCATTCTGGAATAATAAAAAAAAAATGTTTTCGAATAGCAAATAAGAAGAAAGAAACGTTCGCAAGAGAGTCTCCGTGCTCGCTTACACCGTAAAGCTGTGTTCCAAATTGATTCATTTGGGCCATGGTCATTGGACCGTAAACCGGTGTCATTGGGTACATCTAGAATCATAAAGAAACGGAAACAAGAAGAGAAGAGAAAAGTTGAAAAGAGCTAAAAAAGTATCGTCGTTCTTGAGAAACTGAAAGGTTAAAAAAAAGCTCTACGTAGAACTTTTTTTAGATAAAATCAATCGTTGGGAAACAAAGTAGAAGCGCTGGTCTTTTTCCAAATAACAAATTGAATTTGAGGCTTTTTAAATATTAAAATATAAGTGGAGAATTCTTTAAAATTAAAGCTCGGAACTTTTGTATCATTAAAATATATTTTTCGGACTCACTTGCTGATTCGCATAGCCTGGATACTGATTCTGATATCCTTGTGCGTTTGGATTGTTCTGCTGATAACCCGGATACGGCTCCTGTCCTGGGGGAATCTGATTCGGCATTCCCATCGGTCCGTATGGACCGCCGTACGGTCCCGACTGTGCGTTTTGCGGGCCAGGCCAGTTCATGCCCTGATACGGTAAATTGTTCGCGAATTGATTACCGATCTGTTGATTCGGCTGATAAGGATTTTGACCGTACGGGGTCTGATTCAAATCAGCTGCCGTAAGTTGTGACGATAGCGGCGTTTGGTTCAACATTTGACTCCCCATAGCATTGTGCGTGGGAATTTGGGGCTGTGCGGGCTTCATGCTTGCTCTACGGGGACCCGGATTCGGCACTTCCGGACCGGATGCCGATTTTAACGGGCTCGAGGTATCCGTGTTAATCGCCGTTGGCGGGCTTGCGGCTATATTCTTTTGAAGGAGACTCTTTGCGGGTGCCGTATCTGGCGGCGGAACGTATTTCGGTATCTCCCGATTTCGCAATCTTTCTAATCCGGGCTGCCGAAAGTCCGGAGCGAATTGACGCGCCGTCTGTTGAGCAAGCTCGGAATCAGCTCGCGCGTGTTCGGCAGACATATCGGCGAGTTCGGCCTTGCCACGAGCGGTTGCCGTACGCGATATGGCGATATCGGCTTTCTGCAGAGCTATTTTGCTCGCCCGTTGGGCAGCGCTTACGGCAGCCTCAATCCTCTCCCGAAACTTTGCCGATCGTATGAGGAACAGGTGCTTCTTCTTTTGTGAGGTTATGAGAACATTGTTCTTGTATTTTCCTTGCTCCTTGCTGCCGTCGCGAAATGTCGTCACGCCGTAACCGTATTTACGGTTGTTGAACCATTCGCCCTCGTAACGAAGGCCGTCCGAACGCTCGGAGATGCCGAAACCCGTACGTTTGTCATTCTTCCACTCACCGAGATACGTTTCGGTTACTGAGGCATCCATTTGCTCGTCCTACGGCGAAAAATTTTGAATTCCATTAACTTTTGGTAGGTCATATTTATTTGATACTTTCCAATTTTATTATATTTGTAAAGATCTCATCATCATCGTTGTACATCATTGTACTGCATATTTTCTATATTATATATTTTATTATCTTATATATTTGTTCACTTATATTTATTATATACAGATTATATACCTCGATAACAAAGGAGGCGTTACTATCCGTGTGCACCGATGCCGAAGCCTGGCTCTGCGAGCTCTCAGTCGACATCCAGGAAGCGGAGCTCGCATTGCTCCTAATACTGCCGCCACCAGTACCGCGTTTCTCAAGATCTCCAGTACTTCTCTGCTTTCGTATTTTCAATCCCTATATTGTTCACAACAAAATATATACTTATATTAAAAAATCCCATCTACGATTTCATTTGCACATACATTTCATATCATTTACAATTATTGTAATTTTAATTGTAGCATCGACTTATATCGTACATTATATTGTATAATATTATTATGAAAATCTATATTATATTATACGATATTAAAAACAAATATTTAAAGTGTTTTTAAAAAATACTGACGGACAAAATTCCTTTTTTGAGTGATTTTTCTGTGAGGCTTTTTCGTCTCGCCGGTGGATCATCGCTTCGTGCTTTGAGGACGAAGCCGCCCCGGCTGTCGTCGACGCGGCGATCGCGTCGATCGGTCGGCTCGGGCGTGGGCGCGGCGGCCGGTCCGCCGTCCGCGCTCCTCAGCGACGTCAGCGAGGCGCGTATCGCCGCCTGTTTCGGTGGTTTGTAATGGCTCGCCAGCCCGAACGGCGCGCTCGCCCTCACGCCGTAACCGTGTCGCATACCCCGAAGCCATTGACCCTGATAAGTACCTGATAATAAATCAAACATTATGGATTTATAAACTATCTTTTCTTTATCGAGATTTAGCTTATGCCAACATGTTTCAATTTTTTCTCTTTTGGTTTTCCGCTTGTTTTTTAATACGCGGAAAACTTTCCTGTCTTCGAAGATAAATTTCCTAGATAAATTTAAAAACTTTGGCTCAAATTTTTCCTCAAAAATCGGATTCTCACTATGCATTGCTGTCTTATTCTGAACATTATAAAAATATACTTCGGTTTTCTTTTTCGAAATCAAAAAAATTTCCTAAAATCTTATCGCGATTTTCAAAATTTTATCCAAAAATCTAATCCTAATTAGCTTCCCATATACTAATGATCGCCAGGACCCATTAGCATGCAAATGGATATTTGAAAAATGCTAAAAGAGGACGAGAATGGAATAGAAAGTTGAAAAAAGTTGGAAGAAGAAGAGAAAGAGAAGAAAAAAAAATCCGCGAAGGGTCACTAGCGGCCAGAAAGCTCGTCTCGCTCGAAGCTTTTTTACTTCTTTTTTTTTCTCTTTCCATCTCTCCCAATGGTGAAGCGGCGCGTCGTCTGCAGCAAGCTCCGCTCGCGTGCTTATCCAGGTCAAATTTCCCCTCTCTCTCTCTCTCTCTTTCCCCTTCCCCGTATTTTTCTTCGACGAAGCTTTGCTCGGTACATAATTCTCCGTGTACCCTACCATTCCATCTCCGAGGCTGAATGTCCCTTTTCTTCCTCGTCTCGTGTGGAGCGGTAAGGACGACGAAGAGAGAAAAGACATTTTTTTTAAGGAAAAGAAAAAAAGACGACAGAGAGAACGTCGAGAGTCTCGGAGGACTTTTCTTTTATTCTTTTTTTATACCTTTTTTCCTGGTCATTCTTTGTTCACCGTCATTTTGTTTTTTAATACGTTTTTCTTCTTTCCTCGAATCAAAGTACAGTAGAGAATAAAAAAATTGTATTTTTTATCGTATTATATGAGCACCATGATATTATGACTAAATTTCAATTATTCCTCTAACTCCAAAACTAAAAAGCTCAAAAAATTGATAATCAAAATTGTATAATATAAAAATATTTCATGGTTATCTTCAGGATTTATATTATACCTAAATTTTGAGTAAAACTCATTTAACCGAAACCAAATATATATAAATACATAAATGTGTTATACAATATATAAAAAATAAGTAAAACCGTGCAGAAAATATGAACCGATGAAGTGAAAACCATATTTGCACCCGTACGGCATTCACGTTATTCGGCAGAGGTTTCGAAGGGTTAAATATATATACATGTAAAATTAATATATTTGATGTAAAAAAATCGTATAAATTTCGCGATATGTAATATTGTCTATATAAATATTGAATTTATAACTTATCTAACCCCAAGCCGAAATCTAAAAATGATGTATGTTCATTGCAAAAAAAGCTCTCTGACTCAATATATTCGAAATTTCATTTTTCGACACGTGTTAACCTCGAGCCCATCAAATTTGTATTTCGTTCGTTTTCCTCGTCTCGTTCGACGCCTTTGACGGAAATATACTATACATGCTCTCCTCCACGGATATACAAATCGCCAAAAAAAAGAAAGAAGAAAAAGAGAGAGAGAGAGAAAAATATATATGCGCGAGAGAGGAGAGAAAATTGTGAGACGTCTATTTCAAGACTGACCAGCCAGAGCCCCAATCATCGACAAGTGTTTTCCCCCCTCTAACTCCTTTCTACATCGAAAGCTCGAAAGCTCGCCACCCGACGTCATTTCAGGGCCGTATTATCAAAAATTTAAACGTCCATTACTTTTAATAAAAAAAAAATTATCTCGACACTTTTATCATTATCAGCATTACTATAATTAAAAAAATTCTTTTTTTTCGTATTTCGCTAATTATTATTTTAAAACTATTGTTTATTATTTCAGGGCCGTATTATCGAAATTGACATTTGTAATATTTAAAAAAAAAATTGTTTTTTAGTATTTTTATTTTTATATAACTTTTGGAATATATTTTTCAAATAATTTCTGGGATTATCATTCTTTGAAGTGTTGATTATTATTTTGAATAATTTTCACGCACTGTTTGAACAATTTAATGCAAATATTATTGTTTAATATTTTCATACCTTTTTTTGCTTTTTGATTTTTTTTTCTTTTTTCTTTCAAGTATCTCGAGAATGCCGAGAGCAATAAAAAGGCGCCAGGGAGCAGTAAAAGGCGCCTCGAGTGCGTGCTGGAAAGCCGAGGGAAAATGTTATTTCGCCACTCTTTATTTTTGCATCTGAATTATACGAGTGATCTCGCTCTTATTCTGCAATTATTGATTTTTTTTTGTTTCTTGCAGTCGCCAAGGGCCTCGGATTCCTCGAGATAAGAATCTCGAGAACTTCCGGTCACGAGTGAAAAGCTTCCAGGAATTGAGCTTTCGAAATCGAAGACTGATCAGCTTCTCGATAGGAAAGTTTTTTATTGAATACTTTATTTAAGATTTCGAGTTAATTTAGATAACTATTGAGTATAATCCTAAATAACATGTCCAGAAATGTCAACTTTCTAACAGAAAAGAAAAAAACTAAATTTTAACAAGCCATTAGTGAAAATTTTATTTTAGTCTGGGACTGTACTGCTCGTACATAGTTAATGAGCCAAAAAGATTGAAAAATGAATTGCCTCATTTTTTCATAGTAAGAAATATGGAGAATAGTAAAAAAATTTCAAAAATCGGGTAGATAATAAAAATTGCGATGCACTTGTAAAAACATTAAAAATATCTGATTTTATTTTAAAAATGTCAAAAAATTATCAAAATCTAGTCAAAAAGTTAAGTGTAAATAAGGAAAATTTAATTGAAATAATTAAAGAAAATTAATGAAAATTTGTTTGAGTAAAAATGATAAAAATTTTTGTTGTTTTCGTCGCAAAATTTTATAGTTAGAATTACGAAAACTCCGTGAGCAGACTTTCCTCTAATTCGTCTCGTCTCTCTGACCCTATTTGTGATACTTTTATTTCTTTTGTCTCTCTCTCTCTCTAACTTTTCTCCCCCAGAACGCAGACGTTTCCCTCGTAAAATTGCAAAGACGATAAATCTCTGCGGCCACCGGCCCAGAGCTTTTTTAACATTCCTTTCACTCTCACGAAAAAAAAAATCCGATCGGATTGAAGTGGGAAATAATTTAAGTTTAATTGAAACCCCAATTAGCCCTTTCGTCATTAATTTATTTTAAATTAATTGCCATCCAGTTTGTTTAATTTATATTGTGATATTAAAAAAAAACATTATTCTTAACCGTTTTCTTTCGTGAATAAATATAAAAAAACTTTCTTAGATACGCATTACATAAAATATTATTATTACACGTATAAATATTATATTTAAATATTGAAATAAAATGTTAAAACTTGAAAAATAATTCATCGTGATTTGCACCATATTTTTATATAAGGCATGAGGAAATTTTTTTTAAAATTATAAAAAGTCGCCGAAATGTTGACACGCTATTTTTGAATATGTTTAAAAAATGTCTTCCAAATTTAAAAATGATTCACTGAATGATTCAAACAGAATTTTATTCTACCACATCAGTTTGGCTGATAATTTGAGTTTTTAATTGGCACAATAACTGTGCTTACTGTAAAAATTGAAAAAAATGTACATATAATAAAAAAAAATAATAATTCGTGTAAAAATGTACCAAATATTTTGAAATTCAAAAAATTCAACCGTTTGGTCCCACCCACGAATATTTCGCGACGATTAATCAAGGAACGTTAATTGTGAGCAACTTCAAGACCGTTTACTTTTTTTTACATCCCATGAATTTTTCACTCTTGATTAGTCGCGTGAAAAATGCACAAATTCCAATTTTTTTTTTCGCTCCCGGTCGCTCTCTTTTTTTCTGCAGCCTCGTAAAATTTCGAGAGGGCGATGAAAAATGTAAACGTCACGACTTCGAGAACTCGAAGCATTCGATATTTACGAGAATTTTTTTTTTCCGAATCCCACGGACTCGAGGAAAAAAAATTTTCTCCTCGCTCTCGACGTGATGCACTCTTGAATGCACCGGATGCATTCGGAAGTAAATTCACGAATAATTTAAAAATTATTAATAATAAAATAATATTATTCGAGTCACTATTTTTTAAAATTTATTTATTGTACTTTCAAATTAAATAATATATAATATATTGTATATTATATAACGTATATATTATATAATACATAATATATTGTATACCGATTTATTTATAAAATAAACATTTTTTCAATATATTATGTAAAATAAACAATTTTACGAAATAAATGATTGCAAATCGTATCACGATCGAATTAAAAGCAAAATCGAATTCGTTTCTCATGTTAGTAATTCCTAGCACGTAACCGGGGTCAAGGTTGGTCCATCCCACTTCCGTCTTTCAAAGGGAAAATTGGAGCGCCTGGCGGGCACTCTCTCATATGTAACGTAACATGACTCGAGCCGATAGAATTTTGATTTTTCAATCTTTTCCTCCCCACGGACGGAAAGAAAAAGAAAGGAAAAATACGAGCAGGACGCGAAGTCTGTAAAATAAGAGGTATCGAAAATCTTGAAATGAATTGTGGATGTAAATGTCCAGAGGGAGAATTTCGATCGATCGGCCTCTGGGAAAATGTTGGGTCAAGGTTTTCGGGACCGCGATCTCATGATTTTTTCAGTGCTCGCTTTCAGCGTCGAAAGTGAAAAAGAGGGTGTTTAAGATCTGTTGAATGATCATTTAAGGTCTGTTTAGTTTTTAGGGTCTATTTAAGGTTAATTTTCAGTTAATTAGCGTTTTCAAAAGATACGGTAGACGTTTTCATGACTGTTTAAGATTTATTTATTTTTATTAAGATGTATTTAAGTTTAGCGTATACTTAATTTTTTTAATGCACTTTTACAGAGTTGAAAGAACAAAAAAACGTTCCATACTAAGACTATTTGAGACCATTTAAGGTCTATTTAGTTTTATCAAGGCTCTATTTAAGATTAATGTCCAGTTAATCTTTTCAACCCTTGTTTTTAAAGTCGAAAGCAAAAAATAAGGCGTTTGAGGCTTTTTATGAATGTCCATTCAAGGTGTGGATAATTTTATGAGACTCCATTTAAAGTTAATTTTTAATTAATTTACTCAATGCTAATTTTTAGAGTTAAAAAAATAATAAAAGCGTTTGACGTTTGTTAAATAACGAGTTCATGTTTAAATCTCGTTTTTTAAATTTCATTTCATCAGGGACTATTTAAGGTTAATTTTTAGTTTGTTTATTCAACGCTCATTTTTAAAATCGAGAGATAATCAGCATAACGAATTAACCGATAAAGTATATTTTTAGGTTTTTTTGTTGAAGAGCAGATTATTTATGATGTTTAAATAAATGGTCTATTGAATGCTTGTTAAAATAGTTTACTTAAGGTCTGCATGTTAAAAATCTATCGAAGGCTTATTAAATTTGGAAACAAACGTCTATTTTCGTGAAGAACGTTCTCTTTTTGTTTCATTCTCGTTTTTCCGTTTCTTTGTTTTTCACTTTTCCCCTGTCGGAAGGGTTCGAAAAAAGAACATATGGCCCGCGTGAAAATGCTCGCCCGCCCGAAATAGCACGGGTTTGTGTGTCATCCCGAAAGATCGTAATGGACAAATTCTAAGAGTCACACTTTTTTTAGATTCGATCCTTGACATAATAATGAAAAAAGGATTCATCTCACAATTTTCAGATATCGAATCGAACCGAATTATTCATTGCCCAATTAATCACATCCAAAAATCTCAATGTCAATTAAGGTAGATCGGTGCCAAATGCTATTCCAAGATTCAAGATACAAAAATTTCAGAAATTATAAACAAGTACATGAAACACTATTGTATAGCATTTTTGGACGCAACTTACTTGGTTTAAAAGAAATTCATTTGAAATAATTGTGTTTTCATCAATATCATGACGTGAATCTCAATAATCTTTTTACAAAATTTCAAAATTTATTTTTTAAATAAATTCGTCTGTAAGACAAATTCGTAACGATCCAAAAACAATATAAAAAATAGAGAAAGCGTGATGAGTGACGGATTGAGGGGAATATCTAACCTCAGTTTAGTTACGCAAAATTCGTTAAAATTATTAAAATTTTTTTGCACTAAAACTGTCGAGAATAAAATTTTTGCTAAATTAAAATTTTGAAAATTATTAATTTTTATTTAATTCTTAAATAGTTATATCGATAATTATAACTATATTAATAACAACAATTAAATATTGTTAAACAATTAGTAATACAATTTATAATCAGCACGGTAAAATTTCTAGTAGATTTGCTTTGAGATTCAGATGAAATATCAATGGAAATCGACGCAAATGACCCGACGATGGATTTCATGTTCAAAAACTCTTTTACAACCGAAAATCGCGCACAAGGAAAAAAACTATTTCCTGCCTCAATCCCGTCAGCTTTGACGTCAGTCTCCGCAAAACTGACGAATTATTTATCCCTCGTTCGATTTTCACAAATCGTCCGTGGGCGAATCCCTTTACAGATACGCAATATAAAATTGACGAAAATCAATCGCGAAACAATTATTTTCGTGTTTGATGTAGTTATTTCACGAATTTTTATTTATTCATTTCACTTATTAATCTAATTATACTTATTTATTTAACTGAACACGTGTGACTGAATATACGAAATTTGGACAAGTTGTTTTATTTAAGCAACAATTCTTTTATCTGATAAAGAATTTGTTTACTTGATGTATTTGTTGAACAAATTTTTATTAAATTTTTTAATTATTTTATTAAATTATTTCACTGACTATTTCAGTGTTAGCCTAATATGGACAATTTTGGTTATTTGACCAATATTTTATTAATTCAATGAAATTATTTTTTTATTCGTTGGCTAATTAATTTATTTCATCAACTTCTTCAAATATTGTTATTCATAAAAATATATCATTACATTTCTTTTTTGAACTATCGTTTCATTTTTATAAAAATAAACGTCTATAAAAATCAAAGGTAAAAAAATGCTCGGCGAGCCGGAATAATTCCGATTGAAATTACATTTTATCGTACCACGGACACATTGAGGAGCATTGAGGGTCGAAGGTCACATCGATTTTCACGTATATAAATAAATATGTACGCACACGCACACACCCTATCACGAGAACGAGATCTTTATCTTTTTGCTATTGATAAAAAATTAATTCCATCTTTTAAAACACATTGTATATTATATTATATATTTATTATATTTTATGTCATTATATACAATATATGAAATATTATATATCATATAATATAAAAAATCTCAGTATATAATATACATGGAATTGTATATAATGTACAAAAATATAATTATACAATATATTTTTTATTTATATAAATGATAAATTATTATTTATTTTAGTATATAATATATATTATATAGTATATTATATATTATACGTAGTAAGGTATGCCGTATATAATGTATCATATATAACATAAAATCACACTATGAGAATCACACATTTTTTTTCAACAAAGAATAAATTTAAAAAATCTATATTTACCGCTGTCGGCGTAAGTCTCAGATCCGTAGCCGTCCTGGAGACCGCTCGCCCATGTGCCCTCGTATCTCGCGGTCGAGGTCGTCGATTGTCGGACGCCGTAGCGTCCCTTGAATCCTTGCGTCCACTCGCCCCGATACAGCCAACGTCCACGCGTCTCCATACCGAGACCGTGGCGTTTGCCATTCTGCCACTGTCCCTCGTATGCTGAACCACTGTCAAATTGAATTAATAATTTTTCGATATTTATATCATTTTAATTATACCACATAAATATTATTTTTAAATAAATATTTTTTGCGTCAATTGAAAGCAAATTTTTCCAACGTTCATTTTTTTTGTTTTGATTAAATTATTGTTTGTTCATGTTATTTAGTACTTTTTAATATTATCAATAAATTAACGATAATTTATAAATAAATATTATTATAAATAAATTAAGAAAGTTTACCAATTATCTTTTTTTTAAGTTTTTGTGTACTATATATCATAATATTTATTCATTGGTGTTATCGTTGTTTTCATTGTTAATATAAGTAAACAGACGTTTAGGTAAATGAGTAATGTGCAAAACGGTTTATGTGGAGAATGGTACGCGGAAAGTCCCGGTGACCCGGAGGTCTCGTTCTCATCCAACCCCCTCGCCCTCTAATCTTTCGTTGTCCTTGGACTCAGTGACCTACTTTCAGGACCTCCGTCTCCCCTATCGGGAATCCAGCGCTCCCTTACCCACCATCATTTTTATTTTTTATCATTTTCAACTTAAATTTGCTTACATTTTTATTTTACATTATTTATATTTTTTGTGACACATTTAATTATTTATTTATATTCATTTATTGGTTTAATGAGTTGGATTACATTTTTTTTAATAGTAATAATCAAAAATGTATGATAATTACCTCGGCCACGTGTAAACACCGGAAACTTCGAAGCCGTAGTGCCAGCTACCGGAATAAGCGCCCTGGCCCTTGGGTCCGGTGCAGACCCCATGGCCATGGGCTTTGCCATCCTCCCATCCACCGCAATAAGTCCCACCATCGTCGAAGTCGAATCTACCGCCATTTACCTATCAAATATCACAATCATTTTTAATGTCATTGCACAATTTGATTATAATGGACGATTTTTTTCTGATTCCTAAATTAAAATTTGAATGAGTTATCATCCGTGCTGCAAAACTCCTAATATTTAATACGTCTCGCAAAATATTTTTTTGCTGAAAATTTGTTGTAATACACTCGAACGTACATGACCGATGATTCGATAGTACAAATTATAGTGAAATCATAGTCGTTGTGGAGTTCTGGTGAACCCACTAATTAAGCTGTCTCAAAACACGTCCAATACTTGGATGGGTGACCGTTTAACTCGCATCGACTGATGGATCAACCAGTAAAAGGGTTTGGACTTATTTCTGAATTATTCAAATTTTTGAAAATTTGACAAATTTGAAAATCCATAAATGACATCATCAAAATTGGTATGGGTTTTCTGCATTTTTTCTGTGACCATGTTCAAATCGGTTTGGATGGGATACAGATTAGGTATAGTACACATAATATCAAAAGAAATCTGTCACTAATTGAAAAATTGACCAAATACCGTCAATGGCAAAGTCTGGGGTCAAAGGGGTGTGAGTAATCCTTTAGGTTAATCCTATCGCTGGTGGGAAGATCGAAATTTTGTTCCCACGTTTTGTCAAATTCCTGGTAGATTGGGCGTTTCAGTTCATTCAGAAAATTTGTTGCAAATAGACTAAAAGACAATATACTAAAAATCCAAGTTGATCCTGCATGAAATTCATTTGTTATACAATAAACAATATCGTAAATATTTTTTTCATTAGATTTTTCTAAAAAACTAATCGAAGCTTTTTGGTTTTCATATAAAAGGTGTACAAAATTTCGACAGGCTTCATGGACCGAAAAATCGAAAAAATCATTGTTGGAAATTGCAATATTTACTATGGGCTCTTATGAAATATTGCGAAAAATTACGATATTCAAGAATAAATATCTCGATTTTTCAGTCGGTAACGGCCACTGAAATTTTACACACTTGTGCATATGGCATCAAAAAATGTTTCTGCAAATGTTCAATGAAATCTAGTGAAATTCATGCAGCCATACGACTACCTTAAATAAACATTCCCTTCGTAACTTTTATTTTTGCAACTTTTCCTCTGCAAACGAGGCCTTTTTTATGACCATTTTTTCACTTACTTAACAAAAATAACAAAATCTGAAATAATTTACGCTGTCTCCGACCCATTCAATATCATATATCAATTACGAAATTACAGTAAAATAAATTTTTTCGCAAATTATTTGTTAAACAAATGAAGAAACTCAGTCGAAAATCAGATTTCGTCAGAGGCACAAATCATCAGGAGGGAGTCTAACAAATGATAAATGGATCGAAGCATTGAATAAATAAAAGGGACTGACAAAATAATTCAAATTAAAATGTAAAAGATTACCTGGGGTCGACTCGAGTTCGTCGTTCCGGTCGCGGCACTTGGTTGGCCCCCGGAGTTCGTGCCGGTAGACGAGAGCTGGCCCCCGGCAATTCCGTTCGGCGCCGAAGAACCAGAAGTCTGCTGACCCGAACCGGAAGTGCTCTGTTGCTGCATTGCCGATTATTTTCCTCCCCCACTCACGTTATTTCACTTCGCTCGTAACTATTTTTCTTAACCGATTAAATTTTAAAAAACGAAAAAAAAAGTAAAAAAAATGTCCTGACGTCAGCAGGATTTACTTGTCACTCTTCCCTTGTCCTCCATCTTTTTTCGCGCTGATTTTCCACTCGATTTGCTTTCGTATTTTGTATTTAATTATTTTTACTATTTTCCGGTTCGGTCACTTGTTTTTGAATTTCTCACTTTTCAGGTCTTGTCGGACGTTAGATTTAGTTTCGGCATTTCGGATCCTTGATAAAAAAAAATTCAAAAATTATTTCATTTTTTGATGAAATTATTTTTTTTAAGTTTCGAAATTAATTTTTTTACGTTTATTTTTCAACATTTTTTTCACACTATTTTGTCTCGTATTAATTTTCGTTTCCCGTATCGGATGTTTATTAATTACTCGGCCAAGAATTTCGCTCGACCTTTTTTTTAACTCCTTGTTTTCTCGCCCGCGTGTCGAGACTCGAGGCTTCGAGCTTTTCTCATATATAAATCTCGCTCTTTCTCGCTCTCGAGAACGCACACGCGTTTATTTTCCACCAACACCAGCCGAGAGGCAAAGGTTTGTACAAAACGTGATTTCTCGCTCGTTTTTCCACCGTGAGCGCCGTTCGGAAATAACCGGCCTTCGCCCTCGTGAAAGATATAGAGAGACCGAGATTTGAGAAATCGAGGAGGAGGAAGAATGAGAGAGAGAAAGATAGAGAGAGAAAAGTTAGAGAGCACGCCCGAAAATTCGAGTCCGAGCGAGGGCGGATCGAAATACCATTAAATTTGCTCTTTTCATTACTATCTCTTTCGGTAATAAAAAAAAAATTTATCGCTGTCCAATCAGATTAAGTTTTCTGGTAGTTAGCAATTTTTTTAGTTTTTTTACCATGTTTTCAGAACTGCATAGTGTAATATAGTAGTTCACGGTACATGGTATTGAATTAATTTTTTCACTGATGTGTTATTGAATTAAATTTTAGCAAACGTAAATGTTTATGATAAATTTGCATCTTCATAGTACTGCATAGTGCGATATAGTTGATGGCATATTGTGTTAAGTTAATTTGCTCGCATATGATTCGTTAATTGAGTGTTAGTACACAAGCTTTTTTTTAAATGTCTTCCATCTTTTCAACAGTGCATAGTGCAGCATATAGTAGACCATAGTATAGTATAAATCATAGAAATGAGATGAGACAGAACATGCTGGTGGGTTTCTTCATCATGGTTTTGATGAAATTTATCTAGAGTAGCGAATAGTGCAACATAGTTGCGCATAGCACAGTTGAATATGGGGAAAAATTCATAGAAAAATGTAGAGAAATATTAAAAAATTGTAAAATAGATATTTAAAGTAGCCCAAAAATTATTTAAAAAAAAGAAAATTTACACAGACTAAGTTCCCGAGCGTCCTGCGGGACGCGGTCTACTTTCGAACGCCCTTAAAAATAGACGTCGTCGACCGGCGTGCGCGCAATGAGAGAGAGAAAGAGAGCGAATGAGATCCGGAATCTCGTGCCGGGTTTAAGCGCTCACTTTTTCACTTTTCCACTTCACAGTTCAGTATTCGATACTTATTTCCGTACTAAAAAATTGATCTTAAATCATAGTTGTTTTCCGAAAATATCATGACACTGTGTAGGTTTAAAGTTCTTTTCCTTTCCGATGATAGCGTGCCGAATAATTTTCCCAGCTCCCGGGCAAGCACGATTTCACCTCGCACAAAAATTTCCACCATATTGAATTTTCTTAAACCTATTTAATTTATGTTAAAATTTTCACTATTGTTGTATTTATGAGAAAATACACTTTTATGTTCACCTTCGTTTTATTCTTTAATAGATAATTATTATCAATAGGATGATTATTTAGTTTCACTCAATAAAAAAAATCTTTTCACAAAAATAATAGTTGTTTTTTTTATAATTTGTTATACAATGTTTGATTCTTTTTTCCACCCCACTCACGAGTAAAATCCGCGAATTTTCTCGGGGCACGTCCGCGCCGAGCGACGGCCCTGAAAAAATCAACCCGCTCGTCGGCGTCGCTCGTCGTCATTCTCGACGTCGTCGTCAAAAACGTCGAGACGCACGCGGTTCTTTTCCCCCTCCCCCACACCGCGTTTGCTGTCAAAATTTTTATATCTTCGATATTTGACGTTTAAAATTTTTTCAATTTTTAAGATTTCACTTTTGTTTTTTATTTCTTTTTAATAGTAGTTTTTAGAACAATAGTTGTTTTAGTAGTTACTTTTGGCATAGTAGTTTTTTAAGTATTTTTTTATTTAGTAGTGTTTTGATTTTGGTATCTTAAATTAGATTAAAATACAAAAATTTAATTTAAAAAATGTAATCATTACTAGAACATTTACAAGTGTTTTTTAGTAGTAAATTGTACCACTTCGGGTACTGGTACAAGCCCAATAAATTGGTGTAACAGTCAATTACTATTCACCGTTGAGAAAAAAAGAATTTTCGTGATATGAAGGCTGCATAGTACGAATTTTGAGCTGCGATTCGAAATATCTTTGGCATTGTCAAATCATTTGTACAAAAAACTTGAAAATATTGAGTAAATAAGAGCAGTTGGGTGGGAGAACGAGCAGAAAGTGGAACTTAGAACGCCGGCAAAGCTCCTGACGAGTGGATTTGTAACTATACATCGTTAAAGATGGCTCTCGCAACGAGAAAGAGTGAGAAGGAATGAGAGAGTGAGTCGCGCTGCGCTCGCTTACGCAACGCTTCTATAAGCATCCGTGATCTGCTCGGAATGTGGCACCGGCTCGAACGCTCGCATACGCGCAGAGGGTAGTTGAAGAAATAAAAATTAAAAAATTGTTTTTATAACAAAAAAGATCTACACATGCAAATAATTTTTTTTTAAATTATGATTAAAATTGAAATTTGCACCCAATAGCATAGTTAACTGATTAATTAAATTTTGATGCATTTATTAAAATAAAAAATACAATTTTCTTGTCAAATGATCAACAAATATTAACGAAGGTCAGAACAAAACAAAAAAATATTTTGATATATTGTTTATTTAAAAAATGATTGAAAAAATTTTTTGTTCATGCTAAAAAATACCCAGCAAAGTGTCCATATTTAAAATGATATTCTTCTTTTGATTGAGAGTTGACGAAGAGGGTGCCCGAAGTTGACCTACCGGTGAAAAACGAGGAGCGAAAAAAAGTATAGAGCCTTGTGGATATAAAAGAGCGAGCGTCATGGCTTTCCCCGGCATTCTTATGAACCGAGTAATCGTCACGTGGTATCGACCGATTGGTCACCTGTGTTTGTTATTTTTGATTCAGAGAATTTGCTATTTTAATAACGAACGAAAATTATTACATTCATTGAACATGACACAAAATCAAGTTTTAAAAATTTTTTCAAAAACAAAAACACAATCCAAGAAGTAAATAATACCTAAAAATAACATCCCAATACAATTATATAATCCATTACAATATACATAACATATTTATTCAAAAAAATATTTCAAACTTCACTATGAGCTCACAAAAATCAAAAAATTTTCGAAAAAATCTAAATAAAAATAAATGAGGTACCATGACGAATGGAAATACAGCTCTCGGTCTGATAACCGAAAATAATAATTTTTTGCTTGCACTACGAGAAACAAAAAAGAGAGAGAGAGAGATGAAGTAGAGAAACGAAAAAAAAGGTGAGAAGGGAAGCGCAGTAGCGGCTGGTTTAGCGGCCGGCGGAGTGAGCTCTCTCTAGCTCGGCTAGGGCTTCTATTTTTACCATGGGGGTAGCGAATTGTTCGAGCCGAGCTGCCGCTGCGCCCGCCGGCTCCGTACCGCAGGCTGCTCCCGGTATATAGGCGAAAATACGCGTTCGCGCACGTAAGAAGACGAATAAAATTATATATATGTATTTATGTGTCTATATATGTAGACATTAGACATATTATGTTATGTATACATACATATGCTTTTATAAATGTGTATGCAAATATATGTGTATGTATATCTACGTATATGTTGATAATAAAACGAGCATTAGCGTGGAAACGAGCGAGTAGTGACGGGCAGTGAAGAGCCCTGTCTTTTTCTTCTCCCTCTCTCTCTTTCTCTCTCGATTCCAACGACCGGGTTCAAACCATTTATAAATAGTAAGAAGTACGAGAGACCACGAGGTGGGAGAAAAAAATACCGAGGGAAATGCCCCAGGGTGGGGGAAAAAGCGCTGAGAATTCAAAAAAGAGAAGAGAGAGAGAGAGAGAGAGAGAGATGAGAATTGGAAATTTTTCTACGGCTTTTTCGCATTGTAAATTTCAAGGAATGAAATTTCACGGTATGAATGGCGTGCGAATTTTTTGTGCTTTATTCAGTCGTTTCGCGTTTGCTTTTTGTTGATGAAAAAAAATGTGATGGGGTTAATTCGTATCGATTTTATTAATGTCTCATTTTGTAATATATTAAATAATATTTTTTGATATTTGAAAATGGTTGATGTCAAAATTTGATATGAATTTTTATTCATATTTATATAAAATTTTTAATATTCAATATCTTTTCAAATATTTGATATTTTGAGATATGTCTACATATTTTTCAATTAAAAATCTCGATTACAGAATCTTTTGAATTTTTTTCGTTTCTTTTTTTTCATTCCAGCTTGTAACGGATCGTTTATTATCACAAGATTTCATCCATCGCGTTTCTCATCAACGTACACTGATCGAACAATCGATTTCCTTCGCGTTTTTTTACTCTCTCTCTCTCTCTGTCTCTCTTTATATCCGCTCGGAATGGGGTGAGTTTGACCCCGAGAGGGATACAACGAGAAAAAAAATAAGCGAATGAAAAAAGCAAGTTTAAGAGCGATTTGATTTTTTTCCGACGATCTTAAATTAGGCTCCCCGGAAATTCAATTTTTACTGTAAAATGCGGCTTAAAATGTGGGTAAAACTTTTTTAATTCATCAAACGCTTCTTTCTTCATAATATTTTTGAAATTAAAATAAAATTACTTGTATTTCGATTCCTCTCGAATTGACAAAAAAGTGTAGAACATTTTTTATCTTTGAAATATCTAAATGTGTTCTAAATGTCTCGTTTGTTTTATTCTCGATTGTTTTTCGAGACTGTGTGTAAGTTGAAAATAAAATTTTAACCGGGGATACACCTCTGTAATCGGGTTAAAATAACTCGAGTTTGCTTCAAAGTGGAAATGTCTCGACTTTCATCCAATAATTATTAATTTGTTGTAAAAGCTATCAAATATTTTTAAACAAAAATAGTCTGTAAATCTCATTGTTTTTGACACAATAATAATAATAATATTTGTTCGATATTTTCAGATATTTAAAAATATCTTACTAAATTCTAAATATATTTGAACTCGTTGATATATATTAATATTTAAAAATATTCTTCAATATCTTAAAAATTGTTATTGTTCCAGTTCTTCATTATCTCGTCAATAATATCGACTTTTTCCCTTTTCCCGTGCACGTTAGGCCGTAAAGAACGATTCCGAACAGTTCTCGATTTTTCTTCTTCTTTTTTCGGTGTCGAAACGTTATTTATTCGCACGTCGAAGGAATCGATCAACCGGAATTGCGCGACACGTGCAATTCGCTTCTTACTGTGCGCGCGCTCGCAAAAATGCACGAGGAATTTTTTTTCACTCGAGGTACTTTATGAAAAATTCTTCCACATTTACTCACCTCGAAGCAAAACACCATTAACGATTAATTCCTTATCAACTCTTTAAATCATTTTAACATATCGCTTCAAAAAATTATACAAAAATTTTTTAATATCCGTTTAAGAAAAATTGATGATTTTTTTAATTTAATTAATTAATTTAATTAATTAATTTAATTTAATTAATTAATTTAAATTAACATATTTTATTAACATTTGATATCAAGTCACTTAATATGTTGATATTTTAATTTTTTTGACGTGATAAATTTACGTTTTAATAATTATTATATTAAAAATATTTTTATTCTCAAATTTAAGATACTTTTTGCTATAATTTTGATTTAATAATTTTTTTAATACACGAATGAGGGGATGGCAGAATTTCATCAGATGAGCTCTCGAAACATTATATTATTTTTGCCTAGTAAACACTGCGATATAGATTTTATTCTCGCCGGTGCACTATCCACAATGACACACAAAAACAGATTCACACTGGCACGAAAAAAATCGTACGGTTAAAAAAAATTCAATAAATATTAATAATAACTGAAAATAGAATTCGAAATGAAGACACACGCGAGGCAAACGGTGATTGCATTTTATAATTTTTCCACATATATTACTAGCCGAGAATTAATGAAATAAAAAAATTCGTCACTTGCGAAAAATATGGAAAAACGTAAGTTTTAGTAATACTGTTTTTATCACGATTTTTTAAAATGATTTTCATTTTTTATGTAAAGAAAAAAAACACTTTTTTCATCCCCTGCGAAACCTTCGGGGATGCCTGACCATACTCGTTCTCGTTCTACTTTCAACCAGACTCCGGATTTTCTATCTCTCTCTCTTTTCCCCTCTATCGCCCTTTTTTCTCCGCGTTGATCCACTTTTTAAACATTAGCTTTACCATTTCAATAAAGAGAAAATTTGAATAATATTTTTTTAGAATTTTTCACAATAATAAAAATTTACCGAAATTATCGTTTTAGCTGTTGCAAAATACGTAAAAATAAATTTTCAGAAAATTTATCTTCCACTGTAAACAAAACAACAGAAATATTTCTGAACTTATTAATCATCGCGAATAATTGAAATTAAAAGAATATCGTCATTTGTATTAATTAAAACTTTTCTGCTCAACTTATTATTTATTCTTGATCGTAAACAACAAACAAATATCTGTACATCACGAATTTCGATCCATTGAAATTTTTTTAATTGCATTGTTGTTATTATTGTTACATTTATTAATTAATTTCTTTTTTAAGACACGGGTTCGTTCTTTTGAGCTGCAAATTCCCGTTGGACGCGACCACGTCATTGAGCCACGTGCACACACGCACAGACGCTTGGGACAGATAGAAAGAGAGAGAGAGAGGCAGAAAAATTGTTGATAAGAATATGAAAACAGTTGTTTCACTTTCGCGAGAATTACCCGTGTAAATATCGAGAAAAAAAATTTCGTTCCTCGTCACCGCGATTCCGTATTCTTACGTTGTTATTATTATTATTCGACACGGGGTTGGATATACGTGAGTCAGGGTGGTGGCATGATTGCGACTGGCGAGCTTTTACGGCGCTGCCCTCGCGACCGACTCGGCGTCCCGAGCTTTTTCACCCCCCGGAACACATGCGCTGTTCGATACCGGCGCGCTCCCCACCCAGCCGGAGTGAGCCAGTCAGCCGATGTGGGAGAGAGAAAGAGAGAGAGGGAAAGGATCGAAAAAGGGGAGCGAGTAAATATTCGCGGGATTCGACGCTGTAACACTGACAACTGCCGGGAGGAAACTGTGGTGACATCGGTGACAATTTCTCGAATTACTTATATACTTTTGAAAATAATTTCTACTTTACCGATTGTTGAAAATCAGCGGTCGATAATGGAAAAATCTACCTTACCGACCGTTGGTAATGAAGGGAGTAGGTGACTTATCGCACTCACGGTCGCTTAGGGTGACTTTAGCTCTGTCATAAACAGCCCTACCAGATAAGAACTCTATTGACTCTTACTCTTGGTCGGTTCTTTACCATCTTATTGTTTGCTATCATCGACCTTGAGTTATTCACTACGGCGCTGTTGTTCTTCTCGGACGTCGTGTTCAAAATATATGAGCTCACATGATCCTACCTCAAGTTCGTCCGTTTGGCCAATTCTGATCCTGCCTTCCGCCGCCATGTCACCTTTCCTATTCATAATCTTGAAAAATCATCCTGTACTTAACTATCAGGACACCGCGGCATTGAGGTAGTATTGCCCTTTCTGCCTTTTAACAAGAATATCGCTGGTCAAGCTAAGCTTACAGCGTTCAGACCGAAAGAAATGGGAAGCACGAGGTCATACTGAAGGTCCATGTAGATCTGAATGACTGGAGGTCGTACTGAAGGTCATGTAGATCTGAATGACTGGAGGTCGTACTGAGGGTCATGTTGAACTGAATGACTGGAGGTCGTACTGAAGATCGTGTAGACCTAAATGACTGGAGGTCGTACTGAAGGTCATCTAGACCTAAATGACTAGAGATCGTACTGAAGGTCATGTAGACCTGAATGATTGGAGGTCATACTAAAGGTCATGTAGACCTGAATGACTGAAGGTAATACTGAAGCTCATGTAGACCTTAATGACTGGAGGTCATACTGAAGGTCATGTAGACCTTAACGACCGGTGGTCATACTGAAGGTCATTTATGAAAGCCAAATTATCAAAATCGAATAATTAAACTTTAAAAAATTAGAGTGTATCCCTTTCAACCCCAATAATTGTCCTCTGGTCTAAATTTTCATGAGAATTTACTCGTTGATTGATAAAAAAAAAAAAAGATCGGACAACAGCTTTCTCGCAGGAGATGCGCCGGTTGTTTGTTTATTTTTTTATCAATCACTGAGTAAGTTCTCATGAAAATTTGGATCAGAGGACAATTCTTAAAATCGAAAGGAATACATTCTAATTTTTTTAAGTTTAATTATTCCATTTTGAGAGAGAAATCCGAAAACTACGAAATCTACAAACTTTGTAGCTTGTGATTGCTTTTGAAAGCTCCAGAGATGTATATTTACCGTCTCCAGCAGCCTGAACACGACAGGCATCTGCGACCTGACTGAAAAATCAGAAACATGAGGTAGACCCTCGTAGAGTCGATAGTCGTAGAACTGTTATCTGGTAGAGATGGATATTGAAAAGCTGCAAGTTCGATTTATCTACAGATAATTACTTTTCCACCGTCGACAATTTTGATTTTTTTCCTTACCAACCGTGAAAATAAAATCTTCGTTATCAACCAGGGTTGGATCTGCAACTTACCAACAGCTTCGCTAAAAAATATACTTTTAATAACTCTAAAAACCTTTAAAAAAGATGGTAAATTTCATTTTTAATTTAACTGATTGTGAAAGCTATCTTTTGACGCGAATTGCTAGTTCAAATTTTATCATTAACTTTGTCCTATTTGGAAAAACAATTTTTTTTTCTCTTAAAATAATGATTTTTTTTAATCTCTCGATACAGTCGACCCAATTTCCTGTGAGGAGAAAAACCTTAAATAAAAAATGAGGTACCACCAGGACACTTCGCTGAGGATTTCCTCATTTTCTCGCTCGTCGACGCTGTCTCTACCTCGTTCACAAGCAAGGATCCTCGTTAGTGATAAATTTTAGGACTAAAGTCCTGGAGAGACTCGTTACGGCGAACTTTAATTTTCTCGAGTATTTCTTAGCGTAGGAACCTAAAAGTTGGCTGAAATGTCGCGAAGGACAACAACAAAAAAAAAGAAAAGATGAGAAAAAATGGACGAAAAAATGAAGAAGAAAAAAACACGTGAAAGAGATTTGGCTTTGTGAAGCTCGCGCGACTAATGGCCCCAGTAGCTCTGGCATACACGCTTATTTTCCTTCTCGACTGGGATATATATTTACTCGAACGAAACTTCTGAGATGAGAGAGTGCCGGATAAGGAGAAGGGTACACACATAAATAATAACAACAACAAAAAAGGGGAAAAAAACGAGGAAAAGCTCGTCACAAAAAGTTCTGACGTACACACAGGAATTGTGAATTTTTGTACGTGGAGTATTTAATGTTGCAAATGACATATGCAGTGTTTGAAAAGAATACAAATTTGAAAGAATAATTTTTTTCAGTATTGTTACTGTCGTTATTATTTTGTAAATTAAATAATAACAACAAAAATGGGAAAATGAGAAAAAGCTCTTCATAAAAATATCTGGTGTACAAGTAAAACATACAAACTCAAAAAATTAAAAAAAAATATGCTGTTAGAAATTTTTTATATCTGCTTTATTATTTTCGTAAGCGTTGAAAAATATATGTATGAGCAAAAATAAGGAAACGTGCGATTAAAGTAAATAAAAAATGCAATTTGAATTTGTATTTTTAGTGATTCTGTGGATTTTTTTACTTTTTTAATTTCTTCTTCATGCTTTTATTTATTTTACTGTAATATTTGACATGCAATAATTAGTTCGCGAATGTCATCTGTACGGCTTATTAAAATATCAATGATACGAATTTTGAAAGTTAAAAGTTACTCTTATTATATTTAGAGCATTCGGGGTAACGCATAAATAAAAAAAAGGATATTTTCAATCATCGTTTAAATAATATAAAGTCAATTGTATGTAATTTTATTCGTTATCAGTTGATAATTTTTTCTTTATTTTTCATTTTACTTTATAGTGTTTAAAAAAACTTGTTATCATTTGAATACTGTTAACCACCAAAATAAATCAATTTTTTTCATTTACTAGATAAATAAACGATTATTAGTAAAAAAAGTATTTTTTATATTTTGTGTGTTTATTATCACTCGACAGATGTTTTCGTCATCTTTTCATTATTTTGTCGCCCTTGTTTATCTCTCTGATTAAAATTGTGGTTTTACGTGAAAGGAAAGACCAGGATTTTGAATATTCATTGGGGGTTGACCTTCCCTTTATCTTTAGTTTTTTTTTTTTCGTATCTCTCCGACGGAACGGAAGTGGACGATGGCTCACAGGACCCTTCTATCCGGCCTGGTCAGAGAACTAATTCGTGGACAGGATTCTCCCTGTGACGACGAGGAGTAACCTTTAACCCCGTCATGACCGTCCCTCCGCTCTTCCTTTTACCTCCCGTTTTGAATTAACTCACGGCCAGGCTTTGATCTCGAATGGAAAAACGCAAATATCTGTTCGGGGACTTTATTAATTATTATCCATTTTTTGATACGAAGTTTCAAATAAAGTATAAAAAAATTACCATATAGAATTAAATAAATAATGACGTGATAAAAAAATTGAATAAATATTTAAGTCGATTTGAGATAAAAATATTTAAAAATAAAACTCTTCATTTTATCTTTCGTTTCAGTTGTTGCTCAGTCGAGTTTTGATCTGTAATAGAAAAATGAACGAAAATATCTGCTTCGAAACTTCATCAGCTATATTGATAATAACTTTTTAGTCCAAAATGAGCTTCAAAAAAATTACGAAATGAAATTAATGTAACTGAATAAGCAAAAAATTAGAGAAAAGTAAATAAAGCTCTCTTAAATATTTGAAGTATTCAAAAAAACGTTCTTGTTGATTGTTTATATTTTAATTCTAAAATAAAATTTTAAGAAAACAATTCATCGAATGAAAGAAAATTAATAATCGAATAAATAAAAAATTTAACGAACACACAAATGAATTTGAGATAACAATGTTTAAAAATAAAGAAATTCTTATTACCTATGAAGAGTGGGGAAAAAAATGTTTCGGCAGTTAATGAAGCGTTTCGAAAGTTTCGAAATTTCATAAAACAATGATTCGCTTAGACTGCGAATTTTAAGCCAGTTTCCCGTGTGCACAATCGTGAAAATCACAATTGTTATCTCTCAAAAGCGCGAAACTGGTGAAAGGTGGGGATCGGTGAAGAGGAAAAGAGAGAGAGAGAGATTGAAGCGTTTATATTTTCGTTGGTAGTTCGCTGAGACAAACGATGCAATTTACGAATTGGCACGCGAGATACGAGGAAACTTCGCTAAAGAGCTTTTCGCTGGAGAAGCCGCCAGCTTTTAAGCCGAGAGGGGTGAGAAAACGTGAATAGTTATGCCAAATTGCTGGATTAACCCAAAGACTTGACTAGATCCTAATTTTTATACTTGAGCTTTAACTAAATAATTGCCGAATTAAAAAAAAACAAAAAAAAATTTTTTTTACGTTTTTAATGTCATTTTGACACTTTGACACGTGACTTGCATACGTCGATGTAACGATTGACACATATTTTGCCAATAGAGATGAAAGAATGTGAATATTTGTGCCAAATTGCTGTATTAAATCAAACACTTTAGTAGATTCACTTTTTACAGTCTCTTTTTAACTAAATCATATAGTTGATACGAGTAGAAAACAAAATTTCGAAATTTCGACGTGTTTTACACGTAAACTAAAATGTTAAAAATGGATGGGGCTTTCATTTTTGATATGCCTTTTTAACATTTGACAACTATTTACATCGAAACATTCCAAAATATTATTAAATTAATTTTTAACTATTTACGAAAAAATCAAAATTGTTAAATTTCGAGACAATTGTGGACAAAAATTTGAAAAACACTACAAAAAAATTGTTTCGAGTCTGGAATCAAAATAAACACGTTTCAACTCATGCATTCATTGAAAATCATTTCGACACATCTTCTGTTATTGTCACTTTTGAAACGTCATTCTCACGCTCCGTTGCGTATTTTTTCACACTTCAAAGGAGCGAAAAAGTTTTGTAAAAGTCTTTGTAAAAAAAAAAACTTAGATGAAAGTTTCATCGAAGACATTGAATGTCACTTTGACTTTCGTGACTCTGTCTCTCACCACGGGCTTCCTATATTTCGTATACTTCCTGAATGCTTTTCTCATTCCAATACAACAACACTGAGCTCGCGCCAAAAAAAAAATCAATGAAAAAATGAGTGAGAATGAAATGGAATAAATATAAATGTAAAGTAAAATGAAGGAAGGTCTTGAAAGGATTGAAAACAGGATGCAGGTATCTGGCAAATACCCGATAGACGTATATACTATCAGCAGACGAGGGAAGAAGAATTTCCTCACCATTTCCCTAGCGAGCTTTATAAAAGGTAAAACACGCCTCGAGCTCTCATTCGTATGACAGACCAAAAAAAAATAAACACACATAAATATATTTATATGCACAAATTCATACAAGAAAACACATTTTTGTAGAAAATAATAATAATAATAATTGATAATTACACATTTTCGGGGATTAAAATGAGAATTTTTTTAATCCATGTATCTTGTTAGTAAAACTATTAAAAAATGTGGGTTGAATGAAAATTTGAATTCAATTTGACGTTATGAGCGATCGCCATTGAATTTGTGTACACTCTTCGTCGAAAATTTTTGAAAAATTCACTATGGAAATTGGTATTTAATTTTTCTAAATAATTTGGGATGAACTAAAATTAGAGGTTGTAATTCAAAGGAATTTTTTATTGCAAAATCAAGTCTATACGAAATGACAAAAATATTCTATTTGGCTTAAACTCCTTCAATAAATTGAATATGAAATTTTTAGGGTATAGTAACATGTATGGTTTTGAAGTAAATTCAAAATTCTATTCGATTCATATTGAGACTGTGGCTTACAAGACATACGCAATCAGTTACGTCTGATGTGCTGACAGCTATGCTTGATGGACTGACAGCTATGTCTGATCAGCTGACAGCTGAGATCTTACATACTTCCGAGTAAATACGTCAAAAAAATTTGATTATATATTTGGATACACACCTAGAATATTCTCATAGTTACAAAAAATTACATAAATTTCGTTTTTGGAAAAAAAAATCACAGAAATCATTAAAAAATGTTTTTCTAAACCTGTCTTCTTCTGAATGAATATGTGAGGTAACTAAATGAAAAAGAAATAAGAGGAAGGATATATAAAAAAATGTTGGTAGCTCTGTATGTGTACAAAAATTGGTATCTACTAATATAGAAAAAAAATGTAAATATATATTTACCTGTATTTATTCACATTAATACATACACATACAGAAAAAAATATTATAGAAAAGAGAGAACATAAATAAAGTGAAGAAAGAGGGGATGAAAATATTTTCTCGTACATTCAATATCACGACTCTCTTCTCAGCTGAATGTTTGCATATTATTTCGATTCCCATCTTGTGTAATACGCAGGAAAGCCCGGCTCCCGTATCGTACCTACATCATTTTTTTAACTCTTTTTTTTCTATTTCTTTCCAACTCAATGGTTATGGAAAATTCATCTCTTTCGCCCTTTATCTATATTTTCTCCATATTCACCATTGCACGCGAGGATAAACATTTTTATTTGCGAAGAATTTCAATTTTTCGCCAATTTGCTTTTGTGAGACGAAAATTACGAAAATGAAAAAAAGGAAAATGCTCAAAGAATGAAAAGAGTCAGTGAAAAAAATTTTAACGTTTGAAAAAAATCAGAGCCATAAAAAAAAGTTAAAGAGCGCTGTTAAAAAATCATTTGTGCATGCTCTTGCGTAGTAATCCGATCTTGATTCTTTTTTTAATCGCGACGAGCGATACGATCGGTGGCAATTTTTTTCATGCCGATGAGATAAGCCTTTAAAAATCTACTGTTTGTTCTTTCAAGGTCGTTAAAATTGCGGAAAGTAACGAACGATGCTTTTTAACGATCGCAATATTCACGAATATCCGATTATGGCGATTAAAGAAGATTTATTTATGTTTTTTCAACTTTTTTTTGTTAAACCGGAATTTTTCTACGAATTGTATAATGTATCTTAAAAAAGAACTTTTTTAAAAAGTAAAAAAGTACGTCAAGTAATGAAAGAGTTGTAAGAAAAATTATATGAAATCATTTTGTAACCAAGTAAAAAAAAATATACAAATTTTTTGCATCGATTCGACAATTAAGAATTGGTCGTACGGGTAAATTTAATTTCATACTAATTGAAAACTCTTCTTCGAGCAACTAAATTTACCCATCCACGCCAATTTTTAAGTGTCGAATCGATGCAAAAAATTTTTATATTTTTTTACTTGGTTACAAAATGATTTCATATAATTTTTGTAACAGCTCTTTCGTTACTTGGTGTATTTTTTTACTTTTTAAAAAAGTTTTTTTTTAAGATTCCACTCCTTTTCGTTGAAGAAAATAACAATTTTAGTTAAATCGGATTTTTTCTACGAATCGTATATTATATAATAAGAATAATAATAGAAGGATGTTTAATTCAAGAGTATTTTTTTGATACGAAATTTTTTTTTAAAAATTGATTGTATCAAAGTTATCACAAAAAATACAAGAATTTTATTATAACGAAAATAAAAAATTTAATAAAATTAACATATCAAGTCATAAAAAGAAAAAAATTTGAAAAATGAAAAAATGTCATTGAATAGAGTTCATTGATCGGCAGTTGTAACGTTAAATTTCTTTCTCCGTTTGTATTTATCCACTTTGCTATATTCTCGTCAACGAGGTCTCATTAGGCGTGAAAGTGTCTCGATTCTCGAACAACAGGATTTTTCCAGCTTGTCGCACGAAACGACATTCCTCTTTTTTCCCTTTCTATTCAAGAGCAAAAGCGCGATCTTGACCCTTGCAACATTGTTAGAGTTATTTTTTTTCTCAATTTTTCATGCAGAGAGCAATTTTTTTTGCCTCTTTTTCAAGCTGGAGGAAAAAAAAATTGGACAGCGTCTGAATTTTCGTGAACGAGCTTGAAATTTCTTGAGATTCCCGACATTTTCCTCGGGAATAAAAACACGATGGAGAGAAAGGGAAAAAAAGGACGAGAAAAAAAATCAGAAAAAGAAAAAAAAAGAAATTGGAACGTACGAGGTTGGAATCACGGCGAGGATTCTCTCGCGCCTTTCTTTCATCGTCTCTTCAAAATTTCTGCATAATGTTGAGAATTTCTCTTTCAAAATTATTCCTGAATCCACTCGACATTTTTCCGAGTCGACGTTGAAATCTCAAATTTTCCAACCTCGTACGTGTGGTAAGAAGAAAAAAAGTGGATAAAACAACACTGGAAAATGGCAATTAAAAATAAAAGTATGGAAATGGAATTTCTGATAAAAAGAAGAATAGAAATTTCTCATTTTTTTTCGAGTACAAAAAAATAATGAAAATACAAGATGAATGAAAATTATTGAACAATTTTTACTTGTTAGTTAATTCCTGACATTTTAATTATCATCTAATTTGTTGAATTTTTTATTTTAATTTTGGTGAAAATATTTTTGGTTTATTTTATTAATTTTTATTAATTTATTTGTTTGTATTATTTATTTCTTTCGTCTCGTGTCACGTTCGTCGACCCTGGATCGGTTACACCGGTCAAACGCGATCGAGACGAGATCGAAGTTAGTAAGGCGCGTCCAAGAAAGTTTATCGTCTGGCCATCTAGACTCATTTCACTTTTATTTTTAAACTCGAATCTCTGGATTTTTTATTTTCTTTTTTTCAGCCTATCCATTTGTAACATTGTATATGATGTTATATTTTTACAATGTATATGTGAGACTAACAACCTCTTGTTAATGTAATTTGTTTAATTGGCAGTGTATTTGGAAAAAGACCCATGGAAATTAGGATGGAAATTATGGTTGAGGATATAAAATATAATAATGGAATATACGTTTACGTAGAATTTACTACATTTTCCATGAATCCATGTTCACGTAGTAATTTAAGTTAAATCGCAAAATATTTTTTAAACGTATCATTTGCATTTTATATAATTTTTGATATATTTTGATTTTTTATGTTGATATTATTCATTTGATACCAATGTGAATTATATTTTTTTATTATTTCATTTCATTTTTATGCTAAGACTTTTTCAATCTATCCGAAAGTTTAATAGTCTACGAAAGATTGATAAAGAGGAAGTTACGAGACACGAAACTATTTAGGAACGTGGAGGGAACTCGTCAGGGCGAGAATGGATTTTCGATGGTCCGTCCGGGCATTGCGAAACTATTCGTCCGGTGTTTGGCTTTTGGCAAGGGTTATGGAAAAGCTCTCGATTCCCGGATCGTAGAATAACGACGGTATGCTCCTCGTAAAATCGTTCAGTAGATGATCACGGTCTGCATTTCGCCTAGAGCGAATTTCGTGCCCTTCGACGTTTGACATATGAGGACGTGACTTATTGACATTTTCGGTTTTGAAGCATGACTTTTTGATATAACGCATATTGAGACGTGACTCTCGAATTTTTCAGTTTATTGTCGTTGGTTTTGACGTTGGTCAATAGATTTTTTGACGTCTGACCTAATTTTGACAGCTGTCACGTGGTTATGAAGGGTATCGTGATTTTTTTAGGTTTGACACTTGTCATGAAGTTTTGGTCTTTTACTTTTCTTTGAATTTCACATTTATGTCGTTACGTTTTTATTTTGACAGTCGTCCCGCGATTTTGGTAATTTTTACAGGATTTTTTGACGTTCGATACAATTTTGACAGTTGTCACGCAGTTTTGGCGTTTACTGTTAGTTGAATATGACTTTTATTAAGACGTTATTTTTTCGGTAGTTGATATTACTTCGACAGTAGTCAATAGGTTTTGATGATCGTGACAGGATTTTTTGACGTTTGACATAATTTTGACGTTTATCGTATTTTGGTTTTAACGTTTGATGTTATTTTGACAGTATCCGCGCGATTTTGGTGATCGTTACAAGATTTTCAAGCTCAACAAGCGATTTTTTGCAGATTGACATTTGTCATGCAGTTTTTCGTTTACTTTTGACATTTTGACAGTTGTCACGTGATTTTGACATTTATTATTAATTCAATGAAACATTAATGACGTTATTTTTTCGGTATTTGATATTCCTTTGGAAGTAGTCAATTGGTTTTGATGATCGTGACAGGATTTTTTTGACGTTTGACATTATTTTGATATTTACATCTGTTTGATGCTATTTTGACAGTAACCAGTAGACAGTGATTTTGTTGATCGTCACAAGATTTTGATTCGATTTTTTACTTTTGATATTTTGACAGTTGTCACGTGCCTTTGAAGCTTATAACGCAATTTGTTGAAGTTCAGCACTTGTCAAGAAGTTTTAACTGTCATTTACAATTATATAAATTTGACATTCATCATGTTACTTTTTTGTTACTTAACTCAAATTTGACGCTCATCATCAAATTCTAACGTCTACCACGTATTTTTTACAGTTCCAATGATTCTCTTATCAATTCATCTCACAAAAACTTTTCGATAATTGTTGGAAAGTATAATTAATTAGGGGTGACTGGGGATGAAATGTTTCAAGAGTGAAAAAGTCCGGTAATTGAAAATTGCCACCGTGGCTCGTTTTCTCGTGATTCTTTAATTCTACAGCACCCCGCGACGCGACACTTCAGCTTATCGGGAACACCCCCGCAGGCATTGAGAATTTTTCGCGGCATAAATTAAAAATTCGTTACCAACTTGCATTTCCACTGATTACTCTTCACTTCAATTTGTTCTTGTTTACAAAAGATATTAAAATGGGAAATAAAAATGAAACTATTATTTAAAAAAAACATTGAATGACAAAAAAAATTTATTTCAGATTAAATATTTTCGAATATACGAGAAGTAAAAAAAATTGGAAAAAATGCATAAAAAAATAATATAAAAAAATATCTATCCGAGTAATAAATTCTGGAAAAATCGTCCGAAAATATCGACGTTTATGAACTCCGAATGGAAGATAAAAAACGAAAACGAAAATATATACGGGCAAAAAAAGAGAAGATGCGAGAGAGGTACACGGAATATGTCAAGTTTATTTGCAAATCCGATCAACGTCAAAGTCTCGGGTTCTATACAACGAGATATCACACGTTTGCTTCTTTTATTTTTCATTCTTTTTTTATCTTCCTCTCTTTTTCTCGGAGGACGAGGCAGTTTTCTCCCAGTTTTTTCGCTCTCGCTCCAACTGGACGAGAGTCACGTACCCGCGGTGTGTGTGAGGAAGAGAGAGAGAGAGAGAGAAGAATATCGGAGTGTTCGTTGTTATCCGGTTCTGGAACTGGTCCAGATCGCTGTACGAGAAAAATCGACCAGACGATAATTTTTTTTTTTTTTAAATAAATAAATAAGCACGAAACAATATAAATAATAGAAAAAAAACCATCAAACAATAAGCTAATAAAATAAATAAATAATAATAAATAAAAATGCATAAGAATTATTGAAAATTGTTTGTGTATTAAAGAAATACTTAATTGTGGTAAATAAATGCAACGAGTTAGGAAATGATAAATTAAAGATGCTTGAAAAAGTAACACGTAATAGTAAATATCAAAACAAATGAAAATTGTTTGCATAATTAAACAAGTGAATAATGTCAATAAGCAAGTAAATGAAATGAATTTTTTTTCATTTGAATAAACAAATAAATAAATAAATTTGATAATAATAGAAATCATGTCAATGAACGAATGACAAAATCGTAACACAAAGAATACGTTAAAACAATAAACAATCGTAAGACGAACAAATAAATTGAATGAGAAAAATGGAGACTGGATTTTCTCCTGAATCGAGACGAGGTTGGGAAAATAGCGAAATATGGTAAATAATAGAAATCATGTCAATGAACGAATGACAAATACGTAACGAAAGGAATACGTCAAGACAATAAATAAACAAACGTGAGTCAAAATGAGAAAAACTGAATGAGAAAAATGAAGACTGGATTTTCTCTACAATCGAGACGAGGTTGGGAAAATATAGCGAAAAAGGTGACGAGACTCAATTAGAAGGAATCGAGAGTAGTCCTGGAGACGAGTTCGCGTGTCTCCCCGCAAGGGATTCCTATAAATACTGGAAGATCGCCGCGTCTCAGCGCACAAACTCTTCAAAGCCCGGGAGAAGAGAGATTTCACGCGATCGTGGGTGTCAGTGATTCGTTTTTTTCCTAGTGAAACAAAGATTCATCGTGTTTTGCGAGTTTTTTTTGCGATTGTTCGTTCAAGCCAGTGAGAACATATGAAGAATTTTTTGGTGAGTTATAATATTTTGTCAAATTAATAGAAAGTTGTTGACATAAAAGTTATAATAGTTACTTAATTTTTTATAAATAATTTTCTTTTTAAATGATAAACATGTTTTATTTATATTGAAATACATTTTATAATAATAATGATAAAACATATTTGTGTCATAATTACATCAATACTAGCACCGTTGAAAAGATGACTGAAGATAATTGACATTAAAATCATTAGAAAAATTTGGTTGTAATCAAAATGGTGAAAATTGTTAAAACACGAAATAAATTTTCCAAACGATATGTATAAATGTTTACTCCATCGGACTAATATTTTCAAACTATTTTTCAAATGCATATATTACCTGTCAAACATCTTTCAATTGGCAAATTTGAAAAGATGACAGGACAAAATTGAAATCACGCGATCATGCAATTTTTCAGGTATAATAATAACAACAATGAGTATTTTGAATAATATGAATGTTTACTTGTTTCATCCATTCATTCAGATAATTTTGGCCACGACGGCCACGATCGTGGGTTGTCACCGACACGAGGCAACGACACCGGGTTTTGCGGTCGACTTTCGCACGTTCTACCAGGAGCTACCGTATCGCGAGCAAACACGCACGTTCAGGGAAGCGGGGCCGGGTCACAGTCACTATCGCGTGGATTATCGCGACTTTCGCGGTCAGTTCGGGCCGAGAGAGGAGGCGAGGCTCTTCGGGGAGGAATTAAGATTCAAGGACGACTCAAGGTCATTTAGAGATGACTCAAGGTCATTCAGAGATGATCTTAGACCGTTCAAGGACGATTCAAGGCCCTTCAAGGACGACTCAAGGGCATTTAGGGATTCTTTAAGGTTATTTAAGGATGATTCAAGGCCGTTCAAGGACGATTTGAGGCCATTCAAGGATGATTCAAGGTCGTTCAAGGACGATTTGAGACCGTTCAGGGACGACTCAAGGTCGTTCAAGGACGGATCAAAGTCATTCAAGGAAGAATTGAGGTTGTTTAAAGATTATTCGAGA
Source organism: Cremastinae sp. B BG-2022a (assembly GCA_030522605.1). Taxonomy (NCBI): domain Eukaryota; kingdom Metazoa; phylum Arthropoda; class Insecta; order Hymenoptera; family Ichneumonidae; species Cremastinae sp. B BG-2022a. The sequence continues at coordinate 17,979 of JAPYYX010000496.1, read as the reverse complement.
CCTTTCAAGGATGATTCAAGGTCATTCAGGGATGAAAGAATTTTTCGTGAAGATATCAGAGGTCACAGGCTCAGGGACGATTCTCCCAGGCCCCTAAGAGACGAGATCAGAACGTTCAGAGAGGAGCTTAGGCCTTTCAAGGATGAGATCGTCCGACCTTACGACGATCAAGGATCGAGAAATTTCAGAGATGATATTCGAAACTTTCGTAACAACGAGGTCAGAGTCTTCAGAGATGAAGCGAATGGATTCAGGGAGGAGAGACCCTTTGCTGAGGAGGAAACATTAAGGAGCGAGCATACGCCATTCCGGGAGGAGGTAAGACCCTTCAAGGAGGAATTACTCTTCACCCAGGAGAGTGAGGGCATCGCTGAAGCTCAGCACCATTTCAATAAGGAACAAGAACGTGAGCACAGGCCATTGACCTACGACGGGCATTCAAATTATTTGAAATACGGTTCGATTTGATTTTTCTCTTTTTTTTCAAAACATTAACATATTATAATAAGACACACATCCCATTAATTAACGATATAATTTAAATAATAGTACATTGTGCATCGCGGTGACGAGCAAGGGCGAATTATAACTCCGCGCGCGATGTTTACAATATGAGGCGAAAACGAGTGTTGTAAACATCGTGCAAGGAGTTTATGAGCCCTCGTCTCCAAGGTCCACACAATAGTTTATATACCAAGAGCGCATTTTCCTCGGTTTTGGGGACGACAATGTCATCCCCAAAAGTCGCTCGAAAAAGTGGGGAAAACGTGCTTGCGGTATATAAACTATTTTTTAAACCTTATTATACAAACCTATCTCCCCATTCAATGAATTAAATACAATTTAATGGACAAACGAAAACAGTTTCATTTACTCTATTCGAATATGTTGATGTATTCAAACTTCGGTTTCTATTCAATTCTATAGGTATCAGGAACCAACGTTAACTCAATCAATAGTTGAAAGAGATAAACCTTTTACCAAATCAATAAATAAAACACAGATTCTTCAATTATTTACTGATGTTATATCATTGCAAAGCTAACCTTAATTAACAATTATGAAAAAAATGATAATGCAAAATAATAAATGGTAATAAAATTGAAAAGGATGAAAAATATTTCAGGTAATCACGGACTCGGTTACGCGGCGATACCTTCAGCGATTCTTCCGCTGGAAGATGGTCCTCCGCGTTTAGCTTCTGGAATGTTGATCCCGGACATGACGACGACAGCGGCGACTCAGTCACCGAGTTATCTAAGCAAGAACGATATCTCGGGTGGTCCATCGTCGTCAGGAGGCTCGGAATCCGCGATAACTCAGAGTCACGTTACGGTAACTCTGGCACCGGAAGTTGGCTCGACACCGAGCCAGATGTCGCCCGGTACCGGGATGAACGGCCGTCCCGTCAGCCAGCAGCAACCTCGCAACGAGAACGTACGCGACTTTCACGGATTTCCGATAAGATCCCTTATCCGTAGCCAGCCGTTATCTCGAATGACGCCGAGCTACTTTCCGATTCGTCAATTATCTCGCGACGATGGAAAATTATTCGACATCGACGATATTCGCCACTGTCGACGAATAATCGATTAATGCTTTCGATATTTGCTAACGGTTTCCTAACGTAGAGTGACTGTCGACAGACGTTGCTTCGTACGCGAAATGTTGAAAACGAGAAATTCTTAAATTCTGAGATAAATTACGGAATATCGTGATAACTGATTCGTGATTATTGTCGAAAAATTGAGATCATCTTCAAAAATATCGGGACGACTGTGAAAAATACTAGTATAAATCCAATTATCGTGATGAATATTATAATATTGCGATAACTAACGAAATATCGTTACAAGCATTGAGTTATCATGTAAATCGTTGAGTTATCGCGATCATTGAAAAAATCCTGAGGCCTGTAAAAAGTATCGCAATAACTGTAAAAAAATAGTAAACATTCAATCATCGTTTTAAATATCACACTATCGCAATAACTAAAGAAGTATCGTGAAAAGCATCGAGTTATGTAAATCGTTGAGTTATCGTGATAATTTAAAAAATCCTGAGGTTTGTCAAAAGTATCGCAATATCTGACAAAAAATAGTAAACATTCAATCATCGTTTGAATATCATAATATCGCAATAACTCACGAAATGTCGTGAAAAGCATCGAGTTATCATGTAAATCGTTGAGTTATCGCGATAATTAAAAAAATCCTGAGGATTATCAAAAGTATGTCAACAGTTGTCAAAAAAATAGTGAATGTCTAATCATCGTTTTAAATATCATAATATCGTGATAACTAACGAAATATCGTGTAAAACATAGAATTATCATGTAAATCGTTGAGTTATCGCCATAGTTTAAAAAATCCTGAGGGTTGTCAAAAGTATGACAACAGCTGTCAAAAAAATAGTGAACGTCAAATTATGGTTTTAAATATCGTAATATCGCGATAACTAACAAAATATTATGAAAAATATCAAATTATCATGCAAATAGTTAACGCATTGCTGCAAATAAGAGATTATGATGAGTGTTAACAAATAATATTAAAATGTCTAAATTTGTATTCTTTAATCTGTACTTACGATTTGTTTCAGTTAATGGATGGAGGATCGATATCGAGTACTCCAGCGATCACGACATCCGGTACGGGCGCGCCGAAAGTTTTGTTCACCTCGGGGGCAAATTCCCCGATGACAATGAGCCCCGAGGGCGAATCCGGACTAATGCGCGGAGGATCTTCGCCAAACTCTTTACACCCCAACAAGTAAGAAATAACAAAATCAAATAAAAAATATACTTTATAAAAAACAATGAGCAAAATATTAGAGAAAAGTTATATCATATAAAAATTAACTTTATATAATCAAAATGAAATAAAAGATAAAAAATTTATAAATGAGAATACAGTTTGAATGAAAAAATTTATTTAAATAAGAAATTGCTAGCATGAATATTTATGAGCATAAAAAAATTAAGCACAAATAATTAAGTAAATAAATGAATAAACAAAAAAAGAGAAAATAAGAAAAATGAGAAACGTTTCGATGATCCAGGCAAGGAATGAGCGGGCTCGCGACTCAAAGTTCTTATTACCAATCGGAGAACGGAAGACCGGAAGTGCCTGAGGGAATCCTGAACTACGTCCTGAAGTACCAAATGCCGGATCACGAGACGAAGATGAGATACGCTTATCGGAATTCGTTACAGCCGGATAGCTACGCCGGCCACGTACCGATTATTCAGGCGGCCAAGTACGCCATTATTCCGGAACTCAAATTGTCCGGACTCGATGGGATTAATCGACAACCCGGGGCGAGCCTCAATTACCCCGGTGCAACGATTGCCAAGCCTTATCTCACCGCGAGTTCCCCTAACACCCTCACACTCACAAATCCGACTTTTCAAAGTAAGGAAAATCTTTTTATTACGGGAAATTAAATTTTTTTTAAACTTTATTTTTTTCTCTCAAAACTCTTATGGAACAATTTTACCATTTCGAAAAATTAAAAAAAAACACGTGATGATCATGTTTTTGGTATTTTTTAGTAAATTTAACGAAAATGAAAATTTTTTAAATCATATTTTCAGTAAATTAATCTCTGGTCACATAATAAGTCTCAGGACGGTGATTAAAGAACAGAATATAAAAAATGGAAAGGTAGATATAAAAAACACGTGGCAAATATCAACATAACGATTTAGACGTCACGTGGCCAAAATTCAAAAATTCATTCAGAGGTCATTTACAATTTTTTCTCACTCACGAGAAAAAGCACTTGTCATTGATCAAAGTAACCTTTCAAACTTAAAAAAATAATAAACATAAGAATTCCATAAACAAATCATTTCCATTTGAAAAACAAAAGAAATTCAAAAAACTGTTAACAATAAATAAGAACGTTGAAGTGAAACAAATTTTTGAATGAAATAGAATATCGCTGGAATTTTTTCTTATAACCCCAAGAAGAATGATGTTTTTCATGCGTATCATTTTTCATTTTTCTCGAAGCTGATAACGTGCCAACTGTCAACTTCGGAGGTAACTTGATCCAGCTCGAGCAAATGGGCAGTGTCCAGTCGAGTCAGTATCCCCAGCTGAGGCAAATTCTTCCATCGAGCGAGTACATCCCTCAACTGGGACAATACGCAAACTTGGGACAACCCGGACGGCAATCCACCGGTGTGCCCTTCGCCCAGGGTGAGTTTTGACAAATTGGATCCTACGGCGAACTTTCCCCGAATCGTTAATCTCCTTGTCAGTGTCAAATTACGTAACATTATTTGGCTACAAACTGGACTCTGTTTGCCAATTTAAATTTAAACGTCATAAACGAGCCTAAGAGAAAAAATAACAAAAAATTAATAATTAATTTTAACTAATATATACGATTTTAGTTAAAATTAATTAATCATTTCAATCAAAACAAAAGTATACAGAAATAATTTAATGATATTGTTATTATTTGTAGTAAATAAATAAACAAATAGTATATCATATTTATTAATATAATATTAAATAAAAAATAAATAAACAATTTTATTGTATACGTCATTTGAATAAATAAAGTTTAAATAATAAAAATCAAAATTGTTTACAATCTAAAGTAATACGAAATGACAATTAATGTTTTCAGGGGGTCTGCAGTTACAACTCTCGAATTTCGGTGGCCTGGATTACAACGCTCTGACTGGGAGTGCGGATAGCACGAGGGTGGCCTCGCCCATGAATCTCGGTCTCGGAGAAACTTCCGGCTCGGCCGGTTCGACGTTTGCCAAGGTACGAATAGTTCTACGTGCAACTTTAATTTTTATTGGCTCCGAAAAAAGTCCCATTCGAAATAGAGAAAGGAAAAATTTACGAATTTGGGCATAAACAATAATAAATAAACAAACAGGTATTGAAATGAATAAATAATTAAACGAGTAAATCAAAGAATTCACAAAAAAATATATAAAGTAATAAATAATTAAACAAATAACAGTAACAAGTAAATAAACAATAAATAAATAAGTGCACTAATAAATCAAGAAACCAAATGAATAAAAGTACCAGAGCCAAAAAAATCATCGCCAGGAAAAAACTCGAACTAAAAAAAAATGTTGCTCAAGTTAGCAGAAAATTCTTGGCACTTTCTCGAAGTTCTGGGTGGCTCGTATCTTGGCAAAAGCATTGTGGAATGGGGAAGGGAAAAGGCGGAGAATTACGAGTGCAAGAGTCAGGAGGGTTGGACGAGAAAACTCTCTCTCTCTCTCTTTTTCTCTTTCGAGAGAAATAGACAAGGAGAGAGAGAGAAAGAGAAAGGGAGAGTTGTTGTTTTTGGAGTAAAGGGCTGGAGGAAATTGCTTCCCTTGTCACCTGATACGGTGCCTAAGCCCGGCGTTGCGTGTGTGATTAATTATCAAGGAAGCGTGAGAAATAACGCCGGGGGCATAAAAGATTGGTGGCGAGAGGGAGAAACGATAAAAACAGAGGGAAAGAGAGAAAAAAAATTATACACACACACATATGTATATAGATATATGTCCACGTATAAATATATGAAGTATAAAGAAGGGAAAAAAAGTTGAAAAAAAATTGGAGGACTGGCCGGAGCTTTTCTTCATAAATATATACGAATATCTCGCTCTATTTTTCTTCCATTCTTTTTGCCGGGTTAATGGAACGGCCGGGAACGACTTTTTCCGCGTTTCCACTCGGAATTCCTTCGCAGTGGAGGAAAAAGGAGGAAGAGAAAAAAAAGGGAAAAGGGATTCTCTTGTGGGATAATCGTGTGGGAGGCATTTTCGTGAAAACTTTTCAAGAGTGTGTCAGAAATTAGTCGACTACAATTTTTTCGTGATTGCCACGATAGCACGTGGTACGTAACACGTGGTTCGATGAAACGTCAAAAGGCACGTCGTAAACGTCAAAGTCACGATTGAACTGTCAGAGTGACTTTTGAAGATTTAAGAAACAATTTTTATCATATTTTCATGCTTTATGAATCATTTTCCTAAGATTTCAATATTTTTAATAGAATTTTCCAGCAGATTAAAAAAAAACATAAAGCGACTCGATGACGTCATAAGGCATGTCCGACAAATCCGATGATTTTTTTAACGTCAGAGTCACGTGACGACTGCCAAAATGAAAAATGACGAAATATAACAATGTATGAAAAAATATTTGTCACATTTTTCAAGCTTTTGAAATAATTTCATCAAGATTTTTATGTTTCCAATAGAATTTTTCAATAATTTGTTTTCCCAATTTTTCAGAAATCTAAATATAAATTCATTAAAAAATGCCGAAAATTTAAAATGTTAAAGTCACGTACACGACAGAAACGTCATTCTAGTCAATATTTTCTTCAATAATCATCCATCACGATCGCACAGCTCGATGAGTCAATCTTTTGAAATTTAATTAACGTTTGTTTACCGTTCGCAGATTTCGTTCGGTGAACCCCTCTGGCAATTGTAGCGCGAGAACGAGATTCGAACGGACACAAAGACACAGAAATCAAGAGGGAGACAGAGAGAGCATTCTCCTTTGAGGATAAATTGAGGAATTAATCGTCGTGATCGGAGGCTCGCTTACTGGAATTTTCGGGAAGATTCCAAGACGGGCACGAGTCATAATCAAAAGGATTCCCCAGAGCGATATCACGAACGAGATAATTCAGGAGAAATCGCGAGGATCGATCCATCCACGTTCACTTCTACTCCTAATCTCAAAATCCCAAGATCCTCGAGCAAGAAATTCTCTTATCAATTCTCTTATCAAGTATCCTTGATATTATCCAATCTGTACTCACCAAGCAGCCGATAATTTTTTCTCCTGCCAATGGACCTTTTCTTCTCCTCGAAAACGACGAAATAAGAAAATAAAAAAACGACTTCACACGTTATTTACATAGAAAATATAGCTATTATTTTTTTAAATGTATAATAGAAATAAAAATTCTGTAAAGATTTTGTGATTCTTAAATTAGTTGTTTTTTCTTCAGTATGAATCTAAAGTACTATACAAATTTTATACCATAAAAATGAACCATAGATCAATTGACTAATTAATTATTTTTAAGTGTATAATTAAAAATAAAAATTGTGCACTGATTTACAAAGAGTTTTGATAATTGAAAAATTTATAATGCCATAAAAATTCATTATAGATTAATTAATTAATTATTGATAATTCCTCTAATAATGAAAATAAACTAAAGAAAAAGTTTGGAAGGTGACAATAATTGAAATCCTTCGTTTTTCGTTCCATCCTCGTAATATTTTTCTCTCCCAATTTTTTTATTTCAACAAATCTTCCACGCGGAGAGCCAACAATAATGTTCTTTTTTTTCTCCTGTTCCTCATTCACTTTTTTACACGAACGACAAGTGCGACAATTAACTTCGCCAAAGATCCTAATTACACTTCTCGTTTTTCGATTATTCTATTTTTTCTTCTTTCTCGTGTCTATGATACAAGATCCTTCTTTTATTTTTGATTAATTTTTTTTTCTAGTCTCGCGGTTTCGTGTTCTTGATTTTAGCAAATTAAAAGTCACTTAAAATCTATGCCCTGTATAGACCATTTTAATTTTATAATTCAGAAAAATTCATAGGAAATGTTTTGTGTGTGTGTGTGTATGTGTTTTTTTAGTTAGCTGATTTTTTTTAAATTTTCTTTTTCCTCGTTTTTGATTCGCACTTTTTCGTAATTTTTTTACAACCTTTTTTTCTCATTGTCCACGAATTATCTCTGTACACTCGCGTTGAGATATTTACACTTTGCAAAAAAATAAATCGAGGCTCGTCGGCGATTTTTCGAAATTTTTTTCTGGGGGCTCGTAACTAAAAAATTTCGAAAAATCATCACGAATGGACGAACAGGAGACAAATTGAACGTGAGAAAAAGAAAAAAAGACTCCAATCGTACCAAGCACTCGAAGCACATTCTCGTATTTACACAAATAAATTTTTATATCGTTCGCTTCAATTATTAATATTTCTTTTTTTTCCTTCAAATTTCACTCGTTACATTCTAAATTCATTTTATCATTACTCTTAAATATTATTTAGTATTTTTTCTTCTGCCTCGTAATTATTTTCACGTATTTATAGGTATTTACAGAAGGAAACGTGTCAGGTTAGAAAAATACAGCGATCCTTAGGCGAGGATAGTAAGAAATATTTCCCAATTTTTTTCTCTCATATCATTCTTGTTTCTTCCTTTTTACCCTCGAACTTTTTTTTTCCTCGTTCTCTACGAAGCTAGACAATTTTTTAAATGTATTAGCACTTTTTGGCTACGAGGCTCGTTATTTTTTCACTTTCACCAACTCGATTTTTATTTCATCGAATTAAATTGATAAATAATGATAATAATAATAATAATAATAAGAAATACTTGAAAAATGTTATACAGTTGGGATTTGATAACATCTGTCGATCATAATATTGCATGTAATTGTGTAAACTTTTTTGTTATTTGCTTGTTGATTTTTATACCCGTTGCTATTATTTATTGTTAGTGCTATGATTTATTTATTATTGCAGATTTTGTTCATTAGAGGGGGAGATAAATTAAGTTTTTAAAAAATCGAAGTTTTTTAATTCCATAAAACATGTTAGCAAAACTATTCAAAAATGTGTTCCACAAGTTTCAAATCAAATGTCTTCTGTTTGTTTTTTACACTAAGTTTTTTGGGATTTTGCGTACATTCTATATTAAAAACTTGTACCTAATTTTTTTATATAAATACGATTTTGATGGTCTAAAAATCGAAGATTTATATTGTATAAAGTAATTTTTTATTGCAAAAAAGATTATAAAATCGCAAAAAATTTACTCATTCGTTCAAACCTTTAAAATTTTTTATTTTTGTTGGTAAAGTGAGGTTCATCGAGAAGAAGGACATTCTTTTAAATGAATTTAAAAACCTCATTTCTTTTGTACGAAAATTATGGTTTCTAGAATGTACGCACGCAGCTATGTGTAGTGGGACCTGAGATGGGTGTCAGCCGACACATTCTCCAAGGAAAAATGTCAATAAAATTTGGTCATACATTTAAATGTACGTATAAAATGTTCTCAAAGTTATGATAAATTACGTAAAGTCCTTACTCATAAAAAAAATCGTGAAAATAATGAAAAATCGTCCCAAAAATTTCTCCACCCTTAACAACCTCAATTATGAAATTAAGCTATGGGACACTTGGTATACGTATGACAAGTCGTTGAGTTGTATCACTCGGTGACCAACACTTTTGTTAAAATTGCTTCCCAGATGCGATGACAGACATTATCACATCGAAAAAAAAAATACAAAAACAAAATGTCGCTCACACCGGTGGCTAATTAAATTTTATTTGTTCGTTAAACTTTTTCGTAATTTTCGATTCCATAATTTGCGAAAAATAAGCGAAGGGACACCGACACCCGATGATATGTGTTTCGTTTGAGATTCATCTTCTTTTTTGCTATTAAAAAATTTGATTGTAAAATTGAGTTCCGTCAGTAAAAGTTTCGGGAAAATATCGAAATATTCGCTCTCGGTGATATTACAATTTTCTTGGATGAGAATTTCGCGTGTAGTGATCGAGCTGGAAATTCGAAATTACGAAAATCGAGATGTGGAAAATTTGAAAAAAATAAGAAAAAAAGAGAGAGAGAGAGAGAGAATGAAGGACGATGAGGATCGAGCAAATAACGAGAACAGGAGCGCGTATTATATATATCTGGTATTTACTCCCAGGAGATTACGTACAGCGCACCGTGAACAAATACGCGTGGAGAATTTCGCGTCTCTCGGCATCGTTCCGGAGTCAACAAGCGTTTCCGCGTCTTCCTCATTCGCGCGAGAAAAAAAAAATTGCGGTTCGCTTAACGTGCTCGTGTTCGGCTTATTTGCGTTTCTCGATTTTCCTTTTTTTGCTCTCGCTGTACCAAACGCGAGATCTTCGCTACAATTAACCAGAAAGATTAATAAAAAAAAGATTGAACAAATTGATTGGGAACAAATATTTCTTTTTATGAAAAAACAAAAAAAAAATTAAAAATGTGAAATTTTTAAAATAAATTATAATTTTTTTATCGTAATTATTTTTTTAATAATTGTTCTTAATTTTGGCTGTTTATTTATTTTTTTTAATTTTTTTTTAGGTATTTCGCTTCGAGGTTCGTTTTTTAGATGCTGATGAGCTTTCGGAAGGCCTTGCGAAATTCGGGATTGAATACCGTGTAGATGACGGGATTCACGAAACTGTTCATGTACCCAAGCCAGGAGGTCACAATGAACGCGGTGACACCCGGTTGACAGTCGCGCTCGAGCTTTCCGCAGATCGCGTCCATCACGTTGCATGTAAAAAATGGCACCCAGCAGATGAGAAAGACACCTAAAAAAGAGAATAAAATGAGAAGATTATTGGATCGTTATTAAAAAAAAAAAAAATATTAATTTTTGCAAAATTTTTTTAAACAATATGTAATTTTTTTTTGAGAATTTTTAATGGACTTTTTTATAAGAACGACCTGAAATCAGTTTGGGAAATGTGAATCTCAATATCTTGCTGCTTTATAAATAAATTCATTTTATTTAATAAAATTAATAATTATTTAACTATAATTAATTATATTATAATTAGGGGGGGGGGGGGGGCAAAATGAAGTACCCAAAAATTTGGTCAAAATTTTCAACATTTCAAAATTTGATATCATATAGTCTTTTTTTTGCTAAGAACATTATACTTGGTGATTCAAAAACACATTTAAACAAAAATTAAAGCTCAAAATCAATGAACATAGCCGATCCAAAAAGAATATTTTATTTCAGTTGAATATTTTGAAAAAGAATATTTTATTTCAGAAAATGAAAATTTTATTTCAGTTGAAAATTTTGTTCCTTTCCTTTAATTGTGACTAAAAAACAAAAGATTCAGCACATCTAAACCCTTGAAATCGGCAATTTTTCTTAAGTACCCCATTTTGCCCCCCCCCCACCCTATATACTGGTATAAAGTCGAAAAAAAAAATTATTTGTTGACTTTTTCATTATTTTACTATGAAATTCATAGCGATATGTAAAAAAGTGAAGAAAAAATGAATCTAAATTCCTTTCATTATAGTTAATTAAAAAAAGAAATGAATTAACCTAAAACAATGGCGAGTGTTTTTGTGGCCTTCCTCTCCTTCTTCGCGGAGCTTTTTTCCCGTTTCTTCTTGCTCGCTTTGTTGGCCTTATAAATGGTGAATCTCGAGCCCGAGGAGGAATTTTTCTTGTCCTTGTTCTTGCACGAACCCGTGACGGTAAGAACGCTCGGACTACGAGCTAATTGCAAAGGCAACAGAGCGGTGGCGCTCTTGAGCCTCTTTAATTCCTGCTTGCTCGGTCCGTTGCCATTTTTTTTCCCCGTTATTTGGGAACTGATGCTCGGTGGTCCGATCCTCGATCCTGACGCCGGAGGCGACGACGATGTCGACGATGAAGCCGCTGATACGACTCGTGGATTCGGACTCGAATTTCTCTCCGTACCGTCGTGAAGGATCGCGCTGCTCGCCGCGCCATCGTAGCCCGAATCCTTCCGCTCTTTGCTGGCTCCCATCTGAGCCTGGGCGACGGCCCTGAAATTAGCAAAAGACAAAAAAAAAAAGTCAGTGCAAAGAAAAAAAAATGTAAAAAAAATTGTTGACAATAAAGAGGATAAATGTATGAAAAACGATCCCACCCCCGGAGGGAGACGGGGGTGGGGGGAATTATAGTTTTTGACCTCCTGAATGCAATGCCAAAGAGAAATCGCGGCGGTCACTCCCCCCTGCAAAGATATCAGCAAAATTGAAAATAACAAAAAGCGAAGGGGAGATTCGATGGGAAACGACCCCACCCCCGGAGGGGGGCGGGGGGAATTATAGTTTTTGACCTCCTAAATGCAATGCCGAAGAGAAATCGCGGCGGTCACTCCCCCCTGCAAAGATATCAAAAAGTGTTCGGGAGATCAAAAACAATAATTCCCTCTGCCTCTCACCGGGGATGGGCTTATTTTCTCAACATTTACCCAAATTTTAAATTTAAACTTAAAATTACACAAACAGTTTTTTTAAAATGCTTACGTAAATTAATAAGATCTTATAAAATTATTAATTTAAGAATATTCGACGATTCACAAACAAATAAATAAATAAAATCTTGAAAATATATTTCTCTTCACTTTTGAATTCAAATCTTTTTTATTGGGGTAATTAATCTCGCGATATCTGAATAGCCAATACATTTTTTTCCTTTAAATCTTAAGTTACAATTCGTATTAGAAGAGTTTCCAGTAAAGAACTTTACAGTAAATACAAAAAAAGGAAGACCTTAAAAAATTATTGATCCAAAAAAATCTAACGAAGCCATCAATACGGAAACAAATAAAACAAAAATGAATTCAAAAAGAATGAAATCCTGAAAATAAATTTCTCTCCGCTTTCGGATCCAAATTTTTTTCACTCGGGCAATTAATCTCTCGATTTTCCCATTTCTCTTCGTTCCTCCACGAAATTGAGTTCTCGGTAGCCGATGGCACGGACACTCTTTTCGTACCCGAGCGTCGGAGAATCGAGAGCAAAAGTTTGCAAAAATTGAAGTCCACGAGGAACGAGAGCTAAAAAAAAGAAATCAAAATTTAAAAAAAACCCAAAAGAAAAAAAAATAAGAAAAATGTATCAGGAAGGAAAAATGTAACGGTAGTCGTACTGTATTTAATTCCAGTTTTACCGGTTGAGGGTTTTTTCCACCAGAGGACGAAAAAAAAGATGAAGTGGTCCAGAGTCCACTCGAAGGAGCGAGAAAAAAAGAAAAAAGGAGTATTACGTGGGCGGAAGAGAATTATGAGAGAGTCCTGGCGAAAAAACACAGACGCGAAAAAAAAATGAAAATAAAAAGAAATACGAGTAGGAAAAAAAAGCGGGGAAGTGCGAGAGACCGAAAAAAAGGGAAAAAATTTTTTAAAAAAACAGGAAGAAGAGGACCGGAAGTGTTAGGGACGAAAAAAAAAGAAAAAAAATACGCAAGAAAAATAAGTACGGGAATAAAGCGAAGGAAAAAAGCTCGTCGAGACGCGGAGTGGAAAAAATGTAAAAAAAGGTAAAAAGTAAAAAAAAAATTGGAGAGGAACAAATAGCAATTATTCGAAACTAAAGAAACGAGATTAAGCGAGTATGGTGCGCGCGAGCGTTGAAATTAATGTGATGGAAGAGAGTGGGGATGAGAGAGAATGGAGAGAGTAAAAAAAACGAGAATAATGAAAGAGGGAAAAAGGAAAATAAATAAAACTTAGGAGAAAAGAATGGAGGAATGAGAAACATTTGTTGGAGGAGCGATAACGATTAATTATCAGCGAGGACCGGAAGTGTGACCGTGAATGGACAGGATTCTTGATTATCACGAGGGAAAGAATGAGAAAGGGGAACAGGAACGAGTGGAGCGAGAGAAGAAACAAGCCTCATGCATATGGACGCTTTTTCCTTTTGTTTCGAAGTTTGTTTGATTTCGTGTGGATTTCAAACAAAAAGTACACGTGTTTATTCTGATTTTGACATTTGTTAGATTATTTTGACATTTATCACGCGACTTTAAACCATTTTACAGTTTAAATCTTATTTCGACATCTGTCCCGTGGTTTCAAGGTAATGACACTTTGCTAGTTGTGAACTTGGTTTTTATGTTCTATTGTAATCGTCACTTTGACAGCTGTCATGTGGTTCTGACAAATGAAATATTCCTGTGACACTTTTCGTTTGATTTGAATTTAGTTCACGTTTTTAACCTCATTTTAATATTTGTCATGTCTTTCGGACCCTTAAAATTTGACATTGACTGTTGCCAAGTGGTTTTAATATTTAAAATGTCTTTTTGACAGTTGACATGTGATTTTAATGCATTTGACATTTCACGTGTCGTGTCAATAACTATTACGCAAGTTTTACGTTTAAAACGTCACTTTGCTAGTCAACTTGGTTTTTACATCGACAATGTCCTTTTGACAGTCGTCACATGGTTTGACATTTCGAACATTTTTTTGACATTATTTATGTGAGTTTAACGAAAATTTGACATCATTAATTTAAGTAAAGTATCTTTTACGTAATTTCTACATTCGAAATGTTACTTTGGCAGCTGTCAACGTGGTTTTGACATTTGTGAAATTTGACACTTGTCAATTGACAGGATTCTTGATTATCACGTGGGAGAAAATGGTAAAGCGCAGCACGGACGAGTGTGGAACGAGAGAAGAAACATGTCTCATGCATATGGACGCTTTTGTTCCCTTTGGTTTCGAAGTTTGCTTAATTTTGTGTGGATTTGAAAAAAAGGTACACGTGTTACTCTGATTTTGATAATTGACCGATGGTTTTGTATATTACTTTTTTTGGTATACGGCGTTTCATGAAACATGCACCAAACGATTTTTTTTTCATAAAGGGCTATAACGCATATCAATTACAAAACTTTGGAAAAAAATAACCCATCGCATATTTTTTAGTATATTGAAATGCGTTTCTTAGGACTTTTTTTCTTCAAAAAAAAATCGTAATTGTTTTTTTACGTGTTTCAGCATTCAATGTTTGGTACAATAGTTTTTTGCACAAATTATACAATAATTGCAGTTCTGTCACGAATTTCTTTATGCCCATCTGACTGATAGGTTTGTATACGAACATTTTGAAAAATAAACTAGGTCAATTTGATCCATGTGTGACAAACATGGTTTACCAGGGACCAAGTTTAAAGACGAAGGATTAAACGGTACTTTGATGGATGTTGACGTGGTTTTGACATTTAAAATGTCACTTTGATAGTTGTAATGTGATTTTCATGTATTTCACGTTTGGAATCTTATTTCAATATTGGTCTAATGTTTTTGAGGCTTGAAACGTTCGTTTGATGGTTATAAACGTGATTTTTGTACCTATTAAAAATGTAAATTTGACAGTCTATCTATGATGCAAATGTTTAACAGTAATCACGAGCAACAGTTAATATATTTTAGAAATAACAGATTTATTGATCTATATTAATAAAAATAAAATACTGTTCGTTAGTGAGTCTTGAGAACGGCTGGACCCATTTCGCTAATGGTTTTTATTGATTTATATAGTTCGATATAAGGTTTTTATGTTAAAAAATATTAAAAAGTTGCTCGCAAAATTACAAAATTCGTGAAAAAATGAAAGTACATTTTCCGATCGATTTTTGATAGCTACGTGCACAAATATCGTTTGACAATTGACTGTCAGTTGATAGTTGAACAGTTGACTCTTTAACTGTCAATTTGACACTCAACCGATAGAATTCCATAGTTGTATCGCGAAAAAATGTTAAACGGTCATATATTAACAAAAAAATGAATAAATTATAATTTATCAAATTATAATAATTAAATTACAATTTATCCATTTATTAATACCAATGTCAATCAATAAATTACAAATTGATAAATAATTACTTATCCTTTTGTAATTTAAATATGATCGCGAATAGTAATCTATGAAAATGAATTGAGGTGAACAATTCAGTCTCACATTTGAATGCCAAATTATGAAATGCATATAGAATCATTTACAATGAAACCAGTGAACAAAAATTTTTAATAAATTTTCAGATATTTACAAAAGGACTATCAAATTATTAAAATTTGAAAAAAAAACAAAATAATGTTGATCCTAAATTTTTAAGTAAAGTTCAATTTTATAATTCCTCACAAATTATTTACGAAATTCCTGAAAATTAAAAAAAATCGATCATTCAAAATAATGAATAAACAAATACTCACGCTGCCTCCTCAACGACGGTAGCCAGAAAAAATTCTGTACTCTTGTCGTTCGATATAACTACGACGGGATCCATCGGGGTTTCGTCCTCGTCCTCGTTGCTGCCTGACGCTGTGTTGGTCGGTTCCTCGACGCCGGAGGCAACGAGGGCCGCCGCCCCGAGGGCAGTCTCAGCGAACCTTGCCACAGAATAACCACTGCTTGATCTTAGTCGACAAGTCTACTAATTTTCCACTACATCAGCCAAAAAAGAGACAAGAGAAATAAAAAATAAAAATTACAAAAATAAACAAACGTATTAATTAAAAAAAAAATTAAAATAAAAAAAAAATGTCTATAAAAAAATTTGAAAATGCAATAAAATTTTCGCAAATCATAATTTACCAAAATTATGTATTATGCGTGGGTATGCTCTATTAATGCACATGTATGTTTGTATGTATGATGCAGACGTACATTTTCCTACCCGGGAGTATAATTTCGAAGTGAATTATTTGGCCAGGGAATTATTTTCGAGGGAATTATTCGTCGAGTTTCTCCAGCCTGGGCGAATTTTCCGAGCCCGGGGAAAGTCTCGATAAATTGCCATAAACAAATTGCATCAAGGAGACACGAGGAAACGACGGAGGAGCACGACGAGAAAGAGACGTGTCGAGGAAGAAACCGAGATGGCGCCCCTGCTTTCCACTCACGAATCGATGGAGTGGAAAACGAGGATGCCTACAAGAGATTCTACTAAAAAATTTTCCCCCGAAAAATAAAATAATGAGGATAAAAATATATACGTTTTGATTTTTTTTATTCGCGAACGAAAAATTTATGTCAATTTCAAAATTGCATAAACGAAATAAAAAATGCAATGAATAAATAATAATAAATTAATAGGGATAAAATGTTTACAATTTATTTTCTTTACTTCCATACGAAGAAATTAATTTTAGATTATAAAAACTAATTAGATATAAATAAAATCAAATTCAGAATAAAATCTTTTTTTTTGGAATAAAAATGAAGGGATGATAAAATTTTTTTTGTTCAATTTGTGTACGGATAAAAATGCGATGAAAGTTTTTAATTAAAAATTGATTACCAAAAAATTAAAAAATTAAATAAAAAATAAAAATAAAATGTTTCATTTGAAGAAAATGCGTTTACATTCTGGACCCAATTTTCTAGCCAGGCAATAAGAATAATGAACAAGAAACATTCGTGCAATTTAAGAAGTACTATAAAAAAATTGCTTGTAAAAAAATAAGCGAGAAAATGTTCATTCTTTTTTTCAGCTTACCTACGAGTGTGAGCAATATTTTCTATAATACTTCCGGGTTTGATGTCGCCCAAATTTGGCTTCCGACTGGCTCGTTGCTTTCTCGCTCGATTGCGTAGAGCCTTGACAGAAAAAAAATAATATTATGATAGAAAAAAATCAAATTAACAGCAATGCAGTAGTAGTAAAAAAATGAAAAAATGTAAAAATTTTCAAAAATGATCTAAAAATATTATTTTAAATATGTTAAAAAATTATTAAATTATTACTATTAAAAAATATCGAAAAAAAAATTCTTTCCATATCGATTCCAGAAAATTCAAGTCTGCAAAAAATGTTGAAAAAAAATTTTAACATCAATTCAAGTAAATAAATTTTAAAAAATGAACTCAAATAATTAAGAATTATTTCTAAATACTAAAAGAAAGCACTGTTTTCACAAGATATTGGAAAATACGTTGAGCTCACCTTGAAAATACTCCAATAGAGAAATACCATGATGATGCACGGAATGTAAAAGCTCGACAGGCTCGAGTAGATGATGAAGTCCGTATTGTAGAACAGACACTGATCCGGGATACGATCTGGCGTGTTGTTGAGCCCGAGAACGATCGGGCTGCCGATAGCCGCGGAGATCGCCCAGACGAGCAAAATTGTCAACCATACACGTCTGTTGTTCTTGTGCTTGGCGTATTTTATTGGTTGAGTTACGGCAATGTACCTTCAAAGATAAATTAATAATTATTATAATTATTAATTATTAAATTTTGATCTCGTTTTTTCTCATACTCCAAGAGGACTGAGCATTAAAGTCCATTAAGAAAAGTTATTGCAAATCAATTAAAGAAAAACATACTCAAAATTCAAATCGATCCTACGTAAAGTTTATTTGTTATATAATAAACAAAATCATAAAAAT